>PVIJ01004093.1:0-123051 GCA_004024925.1 Scalopus aquaticus | reverse complement strand
ATGGTTCAACATCTGAAAATCAATCAATGTAATCCAACACATCAACAAAAAGAAAAATAAAGACCATATGATCATATCAATAGATGCTGAGAAAGCATTTGACAAAGTACAACACCCATTTATGATAAAAGCCCTTGAAATCCTTGGGATAGAAGGAACATACCTCAACATAATAAAAGCCATATACGACAAACCCACGTCCAGTATTATACTCAACGGTCTAATAAACATTCCAGAAGGACTCATCAAGCCAGGTGCCACTTGTTGCCCCTCTGTTTCCATTCTCTGGCCATATTTATCATTGTTTTAGATGTGCATAAAATAGAGAAGCCAGATACACCAAACATTTAATTACACCAAGTGAAAAAAATGTTGCACATTAAAAGACACTAGAAGACTGGAAGATATTTGTCACAAGTAGTACTCACAGAAGATCCAGAAAAACTAAGTGTCGTTAGAATGAATAATACCAACTAGTCCAATTGCTGACAAGGATAAGGGGAAATTGATTTATATTCATGCACTGGTGGAAGTATAAGTTGGCATAATGTCTTTAAAAATAGGAAAAAATTGAGAGACTGCCAAAATGTCTGTCAATAAAGAAATGATGATAAATGTGGTAGAGTCACCATTCTCTGTTCATACTGTTGAATTACCATAAAGCAGGAAAAAAGTATGAATCAGGTCTATGTTATGTATCATCATGGGTAGATCTTAAAAACAATGCTTAATTTTAAAAAAAGTAAAGTTAGCTGATAATTTTTTTTAATTGAAGTAATAATCATGTTATAACATGTAAGTTTCTGGCATGCATCATTATTAAATCAGTCTTTATATTATAAATTAAGTTCACTACAGTGTCATGTGGTTTACAACAACAAAGACATAGTTATACTATGTATCATTTAAGGTTGTATATGTATATTTATTACATATATGTGAAAGTGTAAAAACAGAAGATTATGTAACAAACTTGGGATAGTGAATGCCTGGTAGAGAGTGGACATTCTTTTTTTTTTTTTTTAAGATTTATTTATTTATGTATACAAGCTGGGGTACAGGCCAGAGGCATGGGGCAGCGAGAGGGTTCACCAAAAGCAGAGCAGGGAGCAGAACAGGCAGACTGATGGAAATACACTGCTGTGGGGAGCAGCGGGTGAGGCAGAAGAGGTCTGCTGTGCCGAGAGTGGGCATTCATAAATAGGATTCTAGCTGTAGATTAGAAGTAATTAAAGCAGAATATTTCTTGGTGTTAGACATGTGGATGTTATGTTATTCTTTGTACTTTTGGGTAATTTTATAAAGCTAAACAATTTAAAAGAAGGGGGCCAAATTTCATAGAATAAGCCCCCAGCGAATACTTTACCAAACTATTTACATGTAATTTATCCCTATTTACCTGACCACCTACATCTGAATCAGAGAAAGTGAGGTAATTGCATTACATTAATTTATGGCAGTGGTCCTGCCTAATGTGATCTTGATGGCATCACACTAAGGTGGAGTAAAAAAAAATCCTATTAGCACAGATAAGGCACATTATTTTGACTCTTGATCTTTCACTTTTTTTATTACTAACTACAAGCAAATCGACTCTTGGGAAGTACATTTGATATATTTGTTTCTATAGTTGTAATCATGGGTATTGCTAGAGTAACAAACTGGGATGTACAGGAGCTTAATAACAGCATTGTGCTTTTCTCTTGTCTAACCTCTTCCCTGCAGGGAATCTTTAACCAGTTTCAGTGTAGTAGTGAGAAAGTGCTTCCATCTGACACTCTCCGCAGTGCTCTGGCAAAGACTTTTCAGGATGAACAGCGTTTCCAGCTGGGAATTATGGATGATGCCGCAGAGTGCTTTGTAAGTGCTGGGCTCTGGTCCTCTTTAATTTGGGGTGGGGCTGTTGATGGTCTCCATCAGGGACTGGCTACTTAACTGAGCAATTGACTGTGCCTTGTTCTCTACAGTTAGAACTAGGATTTTTTTTTATAAATATATATTTTTATTGTTATTTATGTCTTTTACATTTTGTATTCCCCTTGGGTAGCCCACCACCAATTCACCCGTGATCCATCTCCATGGTCCCTTGTGTTCTTTTCTGTTCCATTTTGTGCCCTTTTCCTTCCCTCCCTCCGCCTCCCTCCCCCCCTCCCCCCACTGATTGTCTCTCTCCCACCCGGCCTCCCTATAGTCCTGTTATAAGTGAAACCATTCGATATTTTTCTCTTTCTTTCTGGCTTATTTCACTGAGTATGATCCCCTCTAATTCCATCCATGTCACTGCAAATTGCATGTGTTTATCTTCTTTCCATGATCAAGAAGATGTGGTACATATACACAATGGAATACTATTCAGCATAGAACTAGGAATTTGCCTAGTTTCTTTAGCTCTAGGTTGTCTCTGCTAATGTGTATGAATTGTTTAGTAGTTTTGTTCTTTTTAATTTAGGTTTTAGGGTAGTTCTGTGCTTGCCATTCTATAAAGCAACAGTGATTCTTACCTTCAGAGAGGACAGGGTTCATTAAAATACAAATTGCTGGGCCCCACTACCTTGAGTTTCTGATCCAGTAGTTCTGGAGTGGGCTCAAAAATATCGCTAAAAAGTTTTCTGGTGATGCTAATATGGATGTTGCTGGTTTGTGGGCACCACACATTAAGATTTCTGCTTTACTAAAGATAACTATAGAATAATTGAGTCCCTGGCACAAGTATGATATGCCGTTTAGGTAGCTACTTTGCTTCTACTGACTTTTAGAAGAAGATTCCAACTCTCCTGAACTCTGAATTTTATCCATTAAATTTCAAAAGACTTTGTCCATTAAATAAATCTGAGAGTGATATATATCACATTACAGGGTAAAAAGTTGGCCAAAATCAGAGGTACTGTTAAGAAACTGGATTACAGATATATTGCTGGTGGGAACTTAAAATATAGCCTCTCTATAAAACAGTTTGGCAGTTTGTTTAAAAAAACTGAACTTGCAAACTACCATATGATTCATGACATTCCTGGACATGTATCCTAGAGAAATGAGAATTACATTCATATCAAAGTCTGCAGGTGAATATTCATAGAAGCTTTATTCGTAATGGCCATACACACACACAAAAACCCCCAAATACCAACAACAAAAACCACCCAGATATCCTTCAGTGGGTAGATAGTGAAACAAATTGTGGTCCTTTTATACTTTGGGAATACCATGCAGCAATTAAAAGGCGCAAACTATTTTTTATGCATTAACCTAAATGGATCTTAAGAAAATTATGCTGAGTTAAACATATAGTATTTAGAACTTATATACTGTATTATCTCATTTATATAAAATTCTTGAAATAACAAAATTATAGAGGTAGGAAAACACATTAGGAGTTAGGGTTGAAATTGGGTATGTAGGCTTATAGTGATAGAATAGTTTTATATCTGGATTGTGGTAGTAATTAAATGATGATATGTGGTAAAATTGCATAGCACTACACACACTCACACACACACACACACACACGAGTATATGTAAAACTGATAGATTGTGGATTATATTAATGTCCATTTCCTGGTTTGGATGTTGTACTATAGTTATTCAAGATGTTACTGTTGAAGGGAACTAGGTGAAGAGTACATAGTCCTTCTGTACAATTTCTTTAAAACTTTCTGTGAATTTTTAAGTATTACAAATTAAAAAGTGAAAAAATCAGAGCTATTCCTACTTTCCAGGGGGTTTACTGTTTTTCGGAGTAAACTGTTTACCAATTTGTGCAGTTGTCTGTTAAGTATTGTTGATGCATTGCTTTTATTCTTACTGTTAGGAAAACCTCCTGATGAGAATTCACTTTCATATTGCTGATGAAACCAAAGAGGATATATGTACTGCCCAGCACTGTATTTCCCACCAGAAATTTGCAATGACATTGTTTGAGCAGGTGAATCATCTCTGTGCCTTTATCACTTCTTAGACTTTTCTGCAACAATTTATCCTGGGGTGCGGGGTGTTAAATAGGTACAAAAACAATTATTGACTGTGGCTGCTTGATTTTGTTTTATTCTCTTTGGACCCAGTGTGTATGTACTAGCTGTGGTGCCACTTCTGACCCTTTGCCTTTCATCCAGATGGTGCATTACATCTCTACCACTTCCCTTTGGTGAGTCTTAGAGGGTTCTCTATTTATACTGCTAGATACTCTTCAGTTGACTGAGTTTTAACTGAAGCCACCCAAATAGCTTATATTCTTAATTACTGAGTTTCTGCTGCATTGTAGGAATACAGAATAGTCACCTTTGTTTGCTTTCTTTCCTTTCCCATCCCTCTTTTTTTCTTAGACTAATTTCTGCCCAGAAAAGTGGGAGGAGGAATGGGGAGTCTATGAGCTTTGACTTTTGGGACAGGCAAAGGCACTCACTGGGTTTGTGGGATACGGAAACTAGTCAGGACAAGGGACTTTGGTATAGCAGACGGAGGAAGAGGCTCAAACATATGGATTAAGAGTTTGCATGAATGATTTATTTCATTTAGCTATAACTCTCTATAATTCCCACCATCATCCCCTCCCTTCCATTCCCCATCTTGAAGCAATCAGGCTATCTGTATGCTGGAAAGACGAGAAAAACCCTCACCAAGCATGTTTGGTGAGCTGCTGCAGAATGCCAGTACTATGGGGGATCTACGGAACTGTCCGGTGAGTTACATCAGAGGTGGTGTTGGAACTAGGAAAGGGAACACTGGGATCAGTAGAATTGAGACCGAGCCATTGAGGAACAGTTGAACTAACTCTGTATGTGTATTTCAGAGCAACTGTGGAGAGAGGATCCGGATTCGTCGTGTATTGATGAATTCCCCACAGATTATCACAATTGGACTGGTATGGGACTCAGACCACTCAGACTTGGCAGAGGATGTCATTCACAGCCTGGGTACCTGCCTCAAACTTGGTGATGTGAGTGTTTGTTACCCTTATCGCTGACTTAAAGTTCTTACTGTGGAAGGACAATGAACACTGAACTCATGTAGCAAATGTTATAGTGTCGTGAACTTATGCATATATCTTTACATGATCACACACTTTCTTATCCCCTACTTAGGATATCAGCAGAAAATTTTATTTTTTGGGTCAGTTGATAAGTAACTTTTTAAACTTGACAGTATTTTGTTTTGTTTTTTCAACTTTCATGGCTCTTCTTATGATAGGTACTAGTACGACCTGTCATACTTCATTATTATTGAAAGATATAAAGTTACACCACCATACCAGTTCAGTGGTCAGTATTTGTCTTGCTTTTCCCTACGTTTTGTCTTTTTTGGTTTAATTCTGATTGATATGGACTAGCAAAATATCATATACTAAAGCAAGTCAGTACCTTAATAAGAAATGATGATGTTCATTGAGAGAAGATGTGAGAAATTTGAGTATGTGACTGTTCTTTTCTTTCTCTTCTCTTCCTACAGCTGTTTTTCAGAGTGACAGATGACCGGGCCAAGCAGTCTGAACTGTACTTAGTAGGAATGATCTGTTACTATGGCAAACATTATTCTACATTTTTTTTCCAAACAAAGATCCGCAAATGGATGTATTTTGATGATGCTCATGTCAAGGAGGTAGAAATACTAAACCCTTCCTGAAGTGATTAATGACTGCACCAAAAACCTATTTGTCTTTAGTGTTTCATTTTCTTAATTTTGATGTCTGCCTATCAGATTTATGAGATTATCAGTCTTGTCTTCCTTAATAAATGGCAAGTCCTTGAGGATTTAATCAGTATATTTTCTATTCTCTAAATCCTCTTAGCAGGCATTCAGCACAGTTCTGTATTTATAGTTGACAAATTTATTTGTTTTTATATTTTTTAAGGACAGGTTTATAAGGAAAAGGAGAAAGAAAGAGAGGTACATGCATAGACACAGTGGGCAGAAGTGCTGTGACAAAGTATTTTTAAAATGTATTAAACGTTGATTTGAGCAAGAACTGTGTAATTTCTCAGCTAAGGTTATAAGGTTAGCATGAAGTTCAGGATTCCAAATCTTGGAATTATCTATGAGTAATGCTTTGTCTCAGGGTTGCTAGAAATTACTCTTTGATTGTTACTTCCTTGAAGTGCTCTGTTGCAGATGAATGTGTTTTTGAGATACTGTAGGAAAAAAAGGGCTATTATGATACTTAAAGCTGAAAACTACTGTCTATATCAGAGTCTAACAAAAGTGGGTTAGGTGATTTTAATGAGATACAAAGCCCCTGGTGATAAATTAGCAGGTAGGAGACTATATTCTATACCAATCCATTGACTCAAAGCAGTATCTTCCACAAATACTAAAGTCTTTGTCAAAATCCCAGATTTTCTTATCTCTTTTTTGTTGTTGTAATTTTGAGCAACTTATATCAGTTCTTTGAGCTTTAGATTTTTTGATTTGAAAAGTAATACCTGCCTTAGTAGATTTGTTTGTAAAAAGTACATGTAAATATATTTTAGTTAAAATAGTGATAACAGTTATAAATATATTGGACATCTATTATGAAATCAGTACTATGCTAGTTGTCCAGCTCCAAGAACATACTATCTAAAATATGACTGGTTCAAGCTTAAGCAATGGTAAGTTAGGGGATTTACTTAGATTGTCTATATTCTGTCATTCTTTTTCATTGCTGTGGCAGTACTGAATCAAGCATAAAGCTAATACTCAGAGGTTCAGCTGTCTATCCTAAGCAGTTTTACATTTTGTGTCTTGCCATGTATGAACTCTGGAAAGGGTTGTCATTTATTCTAAGGCTATGAGAGTGTTTCTGTCTGCTCTCTGACTTCATAAAAGCTATTTTTATACTTAGGAGAAAATTATGGAAATACAAATTTCAAGCTAGGAATTTAATTTGATTGAGGTTTGTGCAAGAAGTTGATCACAAAAAACAGCTGAAGTCTGCCTTTGTTGCATATCCACCTTTGAGAACTTGCCTTTGTATTATTCATAACTGAATTGATATTTCAAACAAATAAGAGTAATTTTATTCACTGTTCCTTTCTTTTCTAAGGCTTTAATGCTTTCAAAAAGGTTTTAATGAAAAAATTTAACAAAAAAATAATGAAGTTTAGGTCTAAGATTTCTTTTGTTGTCTCATTACTCAGTTCTTGTCTTTTTATCTCTTTTCTTTTTTTTTTTTTAAGATTTATTTTTTATTTATACATACGAGCTGGGGTACAAGCCAGAGCTGTGGGGCGGCGAGAGGGTTCACCAGAGACAGAGCGGGTAGCAGAACAGGCAGATCAGAAATACACTGCTGAGGGGAGCAGCGGGCGAGGCAGGAGAGGTCTGCCACACCATGTGGGATTCTCCCCGGCCGGGCTTCGAACTCGCGTCGCCGCTGCCGGCAGCTCCACAGCGCAGCGCTTAACCGCTGCGCCACCGGGGAGGCCCTATCTCTTTTATTTTCTTTAGAAAAATAGAACAGTAAGATAATGTTTTAATTATAGATATAAAGTGTAATTGTCATGTTCTGGTTGTTTCTGATTTAGATTGGGCCCAAATGGAAGGATGTAGTGACCAAATGCATCAAAGGGCATTATCAGCCTTTGCTGCTGCTTTATGCAGATCCCCAGGGTACTCCAGTGTCCACACAGGACCTGCCTCCCCAAATTGAATTCCACTCATTCAGTAGGATGTGCTATGATAGTGAAGATTCAGGTGAGTAGCCTAGTTTTTTGCCTTCTTCCACCTCTTGCAATGTGATCTCTAGATACTTGGAACTTAATCGTGAGCCTAGCACAAAACCTAGCTTGGGGAAAGAGAATCTACTAGAGATAAGAAAGAGGTGCCAGCTGGTGCAGAAACCCAAGTAACTCCAGGCTTTTTTCCCTTCAGCCTTGAAGAATGTGTTGTCTAAATCACCTGGCCCCAATCCAAAAGTGAGAAGGAAATCGTGTTGATTTAGACTGAGATAATAAGTTTTTGAGGAAGATCTCAGTATTTAGCTTTCTAATATTTGTAAAGATGTTCAATTGTAGCAGTTCAGCTGTGATTTAAGTGAGTTATTGAGACCAAGGAAAATGATTTTAGTTACTACAAAGGTAGTCATTTTGTTTGAAAGGAGAATTTCGTTTTAAAATGCCAAGTTCTGTAGCAATTCCTCAGCTTCTGAATCAGTTGTTCACTTCTAATTACATTATTTGGAACTTAAATCATGTTTTCCTGTAGAAACAATTTGTGGCTTGATAACTAAAGTCTGAGGCTAACTCACAGAAGCTCATAATATATTAGAAATATAACCCCTATGGTTTTGATTTGATTTCTTAAATGGAGAAAGAAGAAAGGTTCTTTTCCTCTTGTAGATCTAGAGCTGGCCCTGTGTATAATTTTGAAAGAGAAGACACTTGTCTTCCCCTCCCTTTCCCCTCCCTTTGGTCCCTCCCTCCTACTTGGTGCCTGGTGGGCTTCCTATTCTGTACCCCACTCAGACCTGCTCTGCTTCCTTCAGTCAAATACCCATTTCCACTGTAGCACTTATCTCAGCTAGGTGCTCAGAGGAAAGTAGTCTGATTTAATGAAATCACATTAAAGTATAAATAAAAGCCCCACAACTACTCAGAGATATTAAAATGCTTATAATATGAATTCAATTTTTAAAGTCACATTTCTGGCAATATAGGAAAAAAATTACGGGCTAGGGTAATAACTGGTTATATATGCCAGGTCGGCCTGGGACTCTCCATCTAAATAAATCTTACTTTTCACAACTTTTTCCTTTCTTCCACTTTCCCTCCCGTAGGTTTTCTAAAAGCCCCACAGTTTTTCACAGTGGCAGGCAAAGTGAGGGCTTCAGCAAGGTAGGGGAAGGAATGGGAGGAATTGTTTGTGTGTCTGGGTTATCGGAAGTTGGGTGTTGGGGAGAATGGCTCTGGTATATCCTTCTCACCCTTTCATTTAGGAAGTTCTTGCCTTATGGACCTTTGTTACCTTCCATCGCTCTGCCTTCTCTCTGTCACTGTTTTTCTCTCTTTCCTCACTTTTGCATATGTGTCTCCTCCTTCCCTTAGGGAGGGAGCCCTCCATCTCAAGTGATACACGAACAGATTCCTCAGCGGAGAGCTATCCCTACAAACACTCCCACCATGAGTCTGTGGTCAGTCACTTCTCTTCTGATTCTCAGGGGACAGTCATCTATAATATGGAGAATGATTCCATGTCTCAGAGCAGTCAGGACACAGGTAGGGACTTATACAATGGACTCTGCTTGCCTGATTCAGTTCCTGAATAGTCTCCCAAGAGAAAGAAACTGGGGCAAGTCATAAATGTTTGCTATGCAAAGGGAGAAAACACAGAACTTCGATAATTAACAGGACGAAAGGAAACAAAACCAGCTCTGAATAATGATCATGTTCCTTTGCACAAATTCCTGTCAACAGGGGTATATCAGGAAGGACTATTGTAATGTGATTATTGATATGACTGCTTATTTTGAAATCTGCTTTTCTGCTGCTATGTTCTTGATCCATATCCTTCTCATCGTGCCCCATTAAGCCCTTTCGGTCATGCACCTTGTCATGTTCTCATGCCAGGTTTTGTCTCCTTGAAGGAATTTGAGAAAAGGGGCATATGTATGGGCAAGGAGCACCTGTTAAGTGTTAGGCTTCCTGAAAAACAAAGAAACAAAAGAATGAAAACTAGCCTGTTTGTTATTTTGAGTTCCATGCAGAGTACATTCTTGAATCTATTAATCTGTAAAAGAGTGTGCCTATGTCAGTGGAAAAAAATCAATACAAGACACTTAAAAGAACAGTGAATAACTGTTGAGATGAAAATTTCATCACCTAAGGCATAGAATAGTGCCCATACTCTTAGAGACCTGGGAGTTAGTGAGCTCAAGGCTTCACATTGGTGGTTTATACTCTGTGCATGGTCTTTTTTCTTTTTAAATTGAGAATTTCAAACATATTCAAAAGTATGCAGAATAGTATACTACCCCTGCATGTATCCATAACCTAATTGCAGTGATTATGACCAATCAAGTTTTATCTCTACCTCTACCCACTTCACCCACTTCTGCGTTATTTTAAGCAAATCCCAGACATTACATTTACATAATTATTTTAGTGTGTATCTCTTAAACATAAGAAATCATCTTTTAAGCATGCCATTATCACACTTAAAATATTAACAGTAATTCCTTAAGCCACTAAATAACCAATGAGTGTTCAAATACTCAGTTATCTTATAAATGTCATAATTTTTTAATAGTTTATGTGTTAGACTCAATCAAAATAAGATCTACACAATGCAGTGAGTCTATAAGGCTTTTGCATTTCTTTCAGTCTGTAAGTTTCTCCTTTAATTTTTGTCTGCTATTTATTGTTTATAGAACTAGGTCATTTGTCCTATAGATTTCCCTGTAGTCTAAAGTTTGCTGATTTTATTTCTATGTAAACTTTAGCATATTTCTGTGTCTTGTATATTTCTTATAAATTGGTTGTTGGATCTAGAACTTTGGTCAGATTCATTTTGCGTTCCTTTTGATGACTATTGCATAGATGATTACTGCAAAGTGTGATTTTTTTTGGGGGGGCCATATTTCTGAGATTGAGTCAGCGGAAAATCAAATAATAGGATGAACAAAGCATATTTTCTAAGAGAGCCAAGTTTATGTTAAGGGTTTGTGAATGGCATGGGTTGCAGTTTTAACATTTGTAGATTTAGTTGTTCCAAGTGATTTCCTTCTGTTTTTCTTATGGGCCCAAAAGTAGAAAAGGATTAGATAAAAGCAATAAAAGATTGCATTAGTAATTGATTGAAAATACGTAGCCAAATTATTGCACTGTTGATATCTGAATATGTATAAGGATTTTCATGTACTAAAATATGAAAGCAATTTCTATTAACTCTCAATGCATTTGAGACCTAGAGGTTTTTATTTAAATCTGTCTTCTAATTTAGTTCAGTTCTTAATTTGCCACTAGCTTCCAAAAGCTTAGGTGATTATATTCTTTATAATCAACCTTTGTTGTTAACAAATGATACTCATACATTCATATACTGTGGTCATGAAAGTAAGACAAATTATATAAAAGTGCTCAGATCTCCTGCTTTTCTTAGTGATTGGTATTAAGGAACTATGAAGTATAATCTCTGGATGAAGCCAAGTTTGGTAAAGTATGGGTTGGCAGTGGGAAAGAGAATTATTGAAAGTTCAAATGATTCACATTTAAGGAAGTCTAAGAACTGGATCTTAAAGCCTTGTTCAATCAGAGCTCTAACAGCCAATGGTTGAGGCACCTAAAATAATACAAGATACAGTAAAAATGAAACTTTACTTGGTATGTGTTGCTAAATAAATGACAGCTCTGTCTTCTATTTATGAGAGTGAAAATACATTGATGGATGATATTTTTATACAATCTTTAAAATGTTTGCCATTTAATGTGTCCTATTTTGGGTCACTGGGAATTATTATGAGTGGGATTAGAATTGGTAGTTGCTCAGGAAGTGTTGTAAATTTGGAAATTCCTTTTAAATACTTGAGCTTCTCTGTACTTTCTGTTGAGAGGTTTGTAGTACATCTAAATCACATAGCCTTGAGCCCTATAGCGTCTTATCGATGGGTAGACTAAATTTGTGGTACTGTCACAAATCCCAAATACTATGTGCTCAAGGGGACGGAGGTCAGTATCAAATACTAGTTTACCCCCATTTCCTTGTTCTTTCAGGACACCTGACTGATAGTGAATGTAATCAGAAACTCACATCCAAGAAAGGGTCACTGATAGAGCGCAAGAGGAGCTCTGGCCGGGTTAGGAGGAAAGGTGATGAGCCACAGACCTCAGGGTACCACAGTGAAGGCAAGCCACCTCTGCAATGTTTCTCTTTTTTCATTCACTCTCTATAAACTTTCTGTCACAGTCCAGACTATGACTTCTCCTTTCTACTCAAAGGACTTTCCTTGCTTTTTCTGTCTTTGAGATCTGGGTATCGGTAATCACTTTAAATATTTCCATTTGTTTTATTCTTTTTGTTTTAGGGGAAACACTGAAAGAGAAGCAGGCTCCTAGGAATGCCTCTAAACCATCCAGCAGCACCAACAGGCTAAGGGATTTTAAGGAGACAGTCAGCAATATGCTCCATAACAGACCATCCCTGACTGCTCAGTCCAACCTAGGACCTTCCTGTGGGGGGAGGGGAGGAGAACCTACTGACAAAAAACCTTCTAGGAACTTCACTTTACATTCTCGTGACTGGGAAGTAGAGAGTACCAGCAGTGAGTCAAAATCTAGCTCTTCTAGCAAGTATCGCCCAACATGGAGACCCAAACGAGAGTCACTGAACATTGACAGTATTTTTAATAAAGACAAACGGAAGCACTGTGGCTACACCCAACTTAGCCCCTTTTCTGAGGATTCAGGTAAGGAGATAACTAAGGAAGAATTTGACTTTTGAATAAAGTTGATTTATGTATTTAAAAAACCAGGATTTTCTTGTAGACTTGGCAAGATGCATTTCTGCTTTAATGTTAGGCCTTGGGAATGTGAGTTCAGCAAATGAGCTGGGGGGAGGGGCTAGTTAATCTCCTGATGTGAGGGAGATGCTAAATCTACCTCCTTTTCCATACTTGTCCTTTAATCCGGATAGCTAAAGAATTTACACCAGATGAACTAAGCAAGCCACCTGCTTATGACATTAAAACTAGTGGACCAAGTCCTCCATACAAGCCCTGGGGCTCAGCACGGCCAGGCTCTCACCTTTTAGAGCAGCACCCTCGCTTAATCCAGAGAATGGAATCTGGCTATGAGAGCAGTGAGAGGAACAGCAGCAGTCCTGTCAGCCTGGATGCAGCCCTGCCTGAGAGCACCAGTGTCTGCAGGTATTGTTTCACCTTTGAATAGTGGAATTATCCCTTGCAGCAAAGTGAGCCTTTCTGAGGCTTTTCAATTCAGACAAATGGAGAGGTAGACTTTATTATCATTTTTGTGAGGAAAGCATTGTCTTTATCAACTTTGTGGCAATAGCACCCTCTGCTGGGAGAAAGAGAAAAGGTATTTTAGAAAGGAGACCTTTTAAAGTATCTGTAAAATAATTGCTTAATAAATAGCTTAATTAAGGAACGAATTAGTAAATCAAAATTTATATGTGATCATAGAGAAAACGCAATTATTACTTATTCTTGCCTTTCATTTTAGGGTATGGTTTTTGTTGTTTTTTTAAATAGGCTCAGTAGGGACTCTGTTTTCTGAAGCCAATGATATTCATAATCCCATGAGATAATATTGATAGTTTAATAGTGTTCATTGTACCCCATAGGGTACACATTGCTTTATAGTTTCAGATCTTTATATATCATCTTTACTGAGTTGCCACAGAGTCAAGTTTCCTACCAGTACAGGTGCTTTGAAAGAAATAATTATATCTTCTACAGGGATGATAACCATATCCTAATACTTCCTTACTGCTCTTTCCTGGCCACAGTTTTACACATAAAAATATGCTAAAAAGGTATAAGAAAGAGGAAGGCAATCTATATGAGAGCATATGTTTATTAATTCAATCAATAACTTTTATGCCAGATGCATTGCTACATGTGTATGATACGAAAGAGGTGAGGAAAGATGGAGGAATGAGTGGATATTTCAGTTTTTCAGAAGTATTTTAGCAGATGCCTTAATTTTATTTGTTCAATATTTTATTTTCTTGAGGGAATTTAGTCCTAAGGACATTGCTTGTTACCACTTTTCTGATGCTTTCATTAGATTCTGTTTTTCTTTTGAAGGGATCCAAATACTAAGAGATTAGCAGGTTTGGCCCCTTCCTGGCGCCACATCCCAAAGTCTCACAGCAGTGGTATCCTGGAGGCAGACTCCATGGCATCCAGGAGTGGCTGGACAAGGAATCAGACCCTCTCAGGTAAGTAGAAGGATACTCAATTTGGAGGATTGAATTTGACTGCCAATTCTACTAGGATAACAATCATACCTCAGCACATTTGAAATTAAAGGACACTTTGAGTATTTCATTAGAATATATATGTGGAGGCATTTGAGCTGCTTCATTTTTGGGCTTATGTATTTTTTGTTCATCATCCTGTTTCTTTCTATCTTGGAAAGAACTCTGTGGGAGCAAGAAGGAATAGTGTGAGTAGTACCTTTATTCCTCAGAAGAATAAGTCCTAGGACTTCCCTTGGTACAGAAGCAGAATCTAGATTCTGGTTGTTTAGTACTATGAATTGAGATAAGAAAAGAGGACAAATATGCAAAGCTGGGAAATAAGCAAGTCCAACTTACCCTAGACTTGCCTCTGTATCCTGACCATTAATTCTTTTGTTTTGCCTTCTTAAATGTCCCTTCTGTTCTCCTACACTCTCCTTGAAATAAGCTTTCCAGGATTATCTTACTCCTTCACTCTATGTATAACTGCCTAAATATAGTTTATTTTTTGAAAGATTTATTTATGCATAGAAGAACTGGGGTGTAGGCCAGAGATGTGAGGGGTGACAGGATTCATCAGAGACAGAGTAGGGAGTGGAACAGGTGGGTCTACTGAAATACACTGCTGAGGGGAGCAGCGGGCAAGACAGGAGAGGTCTGCTGCGCCATATGTGGGTTAGCTTCTGGGCCGGGATAGAACTGGGCCACAGTGGTGATAGCGCTGAGATTTAACCCCTAGGCAACTAGGGAGGCCCTGGCTAAATATAGTTTAAAATATTTTTTCTCAAAGAGAAATTAACATTTAAGTTAAAACCTTAAGGTAAAGGAATACTGGAATTTCTCTTTCAGGAGTAGTGACTCAAGGTAGTCATAAGTTTTAACTCCTTTTTACATTTTGCTCACAGCACACATATATACTTACAGTGCATATTCTGCTTAAGTAGAGACCCAGTCCTAATGGTTCAGAATAAACTCCTTATTTACACACAGCTAAAAATTCAGTTGACAATTAGGTAGTCTCCCCAACATGGAGACTTTTTTACAATGACTCTGCGGGAAGGTGGTAGGTAAATGGATGTCAACCTTCTCTGAAAAATGTGTTTCAGCTCCCCTTTTTTTCTGGTCTCTTAGATAGATCATTTGGGAGTCAGATATGTGGGCAGAAACCTAACTATGGTCTGATTTAATGAGCTTCCAAAGGTATATCTGTGGTATCAGATTCCTGCTTACTAGGGAGAGAAGGACAGAATACTCTCTGCCAGACTGCAAAGAGAAGACCACGATCAGTACTAGTCTGATGACCAATTCCCTTGCTAGCCCCTGAAAATTCTTAGAGGTGGTTACATTGAAGATAAGCAGCAGTCATAAAAAGGCATGAAACTTTTAGGTATGAATGCATAGGTTGCTGATATATGGAAGAACAGAACAAAGACTACAGAAATAGGTATTTCTGAAATTATGGACTGGAGCACATTATAGTTAGAAAATCAGGGAAAAGTCATGCTTTTTTTTGAAGATCTATTTATGCATACAAGCTGGGGTACAAGCCAGAGGCGTGGGACAGCGAGGGGTTCACCAGAGATTCACCAGAGACAGAGTGGGGAGCAGCACAGGCAGATAGACGGATATACACTGCTGAGGGGAGCAGCGGGCAAGGCAAGAGAGGTCTGCCATGCCATGTGGGAATCTCCCCGGCCGGGTGTGGAACCCAACAGATCCACAGCGCAGCGCTTAACCGCTCTCTGCCACCAGAGAGGCCCAAGTCATGCTTCTTGATGAAATTGTATATTTAGTTTGTTTCCCATACTTTATTTCATGTTGACTAACATTGTTTTCAGCAATTTATGATCATGCATGACTCCCTTTCCCCGCCTTTTTTTCCAGATAGGACTACCTCTTTAGTAAACTAAAGACTGAGTTTCATGATTTTGCTAGTAGTCTTAATTTTGGACTAGCTGAGTAAAGTCCACCAAAAGGATTCTTCAACTGGTAAAAGATACTTAGCAAAGAGTTATAACAAATTCTTCATATACCATACACCACATAATTCCTTTTGTATAGTAAACCCTACTTATGCTCTACAACATGACCTAATGTAATGTTGGCACAAACATTTTTATATGGTGATTTTGATCACTTTTTAAAAAAAATTACAGCAGTAAAATAAGTCCAACAATTCCATAACCTGCCCTTGTTTCTTCAAATTGAACGTACCAATGTTACCATTATGGTACCTATCTTTCTATACTGTTTTCTATGCTTACACATAGGTAAGTTTATTACCACCATTAAAGAAAAAAATGAAGTCATACTATACACATGATTCTGTCACTTGTTTTTCACCTATTATGTCACAGACATCCATTTAGGTCTATTTGATTGCAACGATGAAACTTATAAACTTGAATTTTTACTACTGTGGATATTTTATCAACTTGTAAAGAGATAGTGGTAATTAAGCTTAAAAAACTAACTTGTTTGAAGCTTCCTAATAAGTCAGTGGCAGTGCATGGTAGGTAGGAAATGCTCCCTATTTGTTAAGAGCATGGATTATGAATTTAACCTGTTTGACTTTAATTCAGCTTTACCATTTATCATTTATGTTACCTTGGGCAAGTTATTCATCCTCTTTGTCACTCAGTTTCTTCATTTCTAAAACGTGGACAGTAATAGTATCTACCTTATAGGTTGTTGTGAAAATTAAGAGTGTGTGTGTGTGTGTGTGTGTTTATGTTTAAAACTGTACCTGTCATAGTTATGTTATTTTTGTTATGAAGCATTCAGCAAATATTCATTATTATTATAGTTCACAGCTGGGTTTCACTCAGAATCTGATCTGGAAAGCACTAGCCAAACGTGAACTTAAAAATAAAGTCAAAGTTTTCAAAGAAAAAGCAAGTGCAGTGGCCATAAATTCAGTAGGTGCTTACTCTTGGTTATGAAAATGTAGTGACTTATTGTCTCCCTTGCTTGCATTCTAGGTGGGGAGATATCTTCCAAAAGTGAACTAGATGAATTGCAGGAAGAAGTGACCAGGAGGGCCCAAGAACTGGAGCTTCGAAGGAAACGGGAGAAGGAATTAGAGGCAGCTAAAGGGTTTAACCCTCACCCTAGTCGCTTCATGGACTTGGATGAACTGCAGAACCAGGGTAATTGCTGCATTAGGTTGTGGGTATTGGGGACAGAGGGAAGAAAAAAGGATTCAAGCTTGTAAATTCCATCTTCTTTTGTCTTAATACAGCCTTTCAGTGAGAACCAATTCAAATAGGAAGTGACAAGCCTATTGATTGGAGCCAGGTGCTGATTTAGGGTCCATCATAAAAGTCTATAGATTAGAGATAGTATATTGTTAATAAAATATGTTTCCCATGAACGTCTATAGAAGGTATAAGTAAAATTAGTTACAGTGCAGAAATAGCAGAGAAGGGCAGTAAGTTACCCACACTGACAGTGAGGGGAATCCTACTTATTGGGCGGAAACACCCTTGAGATTTCCCCACCTGTAGTTTTGGGGAAATGGATCTACAGAGCAGATTCTAAGAACAGGCAGCATTGATTGCCTTTGAATTTTCTGACGAATCATTCCCTAATCCCATACAGTTCTCAGGGACTTGACTTATATTGCTCCATGTTAGTTACCATTTTTCTTCAATTGCTTTAAAATGCTACTTTTACCAGAAGATATAGCTTTCCAAATAGGAGTGCAAAAAGGCTAAAGCTACCTTAAATAGGCCCCATACCTTATATCTCAGCTTTCCTGTCCATAAAATGAATTTATTCCTATTATTCAGAATCCTTAGTTGTAACAAATTGTGCTAATGCAGTGTAAGGAATAGGCGAGCTCTTTTGGGTAGCAACTTTCTGTTGACCATTTCCCTTCTTGTACCAATACTTAGAGAAGCTTCCTGGGCTAAGCACTATATAGGGTTACTTTTCTCCTCTAATTTTGCTGTTTTTTGATTCAAGACAGTTAATGCCTTATATATACCAAGGCATTATATTTATTGCCAAATAAGTTTTAAATTCCTAATTCTTCATCTGTCTCTGTATTTGGATAGTCTTTGCTTCCTTTTAGTCCTCAAACTTTATCAGATTGGTATCTCAGGTTTATATTGCTTCTAAAAGAGGGATCTTATTATCTTCTTTGCTTTCTCTTCTCCCTTGTCATTTGGGTAGTACATTAAAGTTGAGAAGAAATTCCTTTGGTTATATTTTATTGTCATTTCGTCATACGTTTTGGTTCACCATCTCTTGGAAGGACAAAAAATGGAGTGCTTACATTCTAGAGGGTAAGAATTAAAATCCAGTGCGGTGATCAGTCAATCCACTATTGTTTTCCTACATCTCTGTAGAGAACTTTTTAAAAATTCCTCTAACCACCCTCTCTATATAAAGGTTGTGTAGACTCAGTTGAATCCAAATATGAGAAAACTTCAGGCCTGGAGTGTGAAGGGGACCACAGCTGTAGGGGTGGAACCTAAATGCTAAGTTCTTCACAACCAAGCTGCTATTTTCATTACCTTACTATTGCTCTTCAAAAGCAATGGTGAGTTAGGGAGTGAATGTTGGGAAGTAGAAGAGTGGTTTTTTATTTTGTTTGTTTGTTTTTTTAACATGCCCAGCTTGGAGGTAAGTAAGTAAAAATACTGTGGGAAAAATGATTCTGATATTTGATTTTTTTTTCATGTGAGCTTGTGTAAACTCATCACTTATCCCAATAGTAGGTCAATTTTCGTTACAGCTTGCTACCAGTTTATACTTATGAGTGAATAAAAGGCAGAATGTATATCAGCAAGAATTCATTTACAAAAGTTGCACTTACTGAATTTTCTCACCTTTTTATCTGACACTGCACTTGGATTCTTTTAACATCTGCTTTGGTATACATTCACTTTCAGAGGAGGAAAGAATATGTCATGCACACTGTATCAGAAGATGACTTTTTTGAAGTAGGTTTGGTGAGCAAGGGCATCATAAAGGTAAATATGGAGCAGTATTGATGACAGGTAGATGCACACTAACTACTGAAAAGCACTTCAACTACCCTAGTCGAAAGGTTAGGAATTTTAGACAGTGCCCGAGAGGTTTACTGATTTTTCTTTTGAGGGTGGTGCAGAAAGGACTGTGAATTGATACAGGAAAGAAGTAGTAAAGATGTTTTTTCACAGGATAGTGAAGCCAACACTGTAGTAGAGGTCTCAGAGATCTTGCAACATGCTGACATTGTTTGGCAAGATGTATCCTTGTTGCACTGTGGAAGAACAGATCTTTTCTAGGCATAAGAACCCACTCTTCTGCTCCTAAAAATATATGGTTCTTTCCTTGAGGGACTTCTTAAGAGGCCTTAGAGTTGGGATATGTTAGGTAGACCAGACATACCCCTCTTTCATTACTTTGGTAAGGGCTTGATGAACACCCTACATGTTTTAGGAATTTCGTAAAATCAGTGGACAATAGTAAGGCTGGATGTGAACTGAAAGGAAATATCAGTACATATGAAAAGTTGGAACAAATTGTAATGAAAATGAAAAGTACTGGCCCTTTCAGGGAGGAGTGACGGCTTTGAGAGGTCCCTGCAAGAGGCAGATTCAGTGTTTGAAGAGTCGTTGCATCTGGAACAGAAAGGAGACTGTGCTGCAGCTTTGGCTCTCTGTAATGAAGCTATCTGTAAGTAACTCTAACCGCTATGGCTATCGCACTTTTGACTAACTTCACATAGGTTTTATTAGTTTAGTCACTCAGATGTGATTAAAAACAACTTTTATAAAAGTCTCTTCACTTTCATTCTCCCAAACTGAGGTCCTTTAACTATCTTTGCCATTCAGATTTCTAAATGTGCCAGGGGCTATCACTGTGACCTGTGGATATTTACTGGAACAACCTCAGTAGGTGTTCACAGATGAATTATCCAGCTATACCTACCATTTTATCCAAAGATAAAGTTAGACCTCAAATATGAGGTTAGTCTGCTCTTTCTGTACTCCCTGAATAGTGAGGTGGAGCTTATGGCAGGAAGAAATGAATATATTGACTTGTGACTTCCCAGACTGTTACTTTATACTGCATATTTGAATCTTATTTTCCCCACTGCCTTCCTGGTATGTAGCACCAGAAGGTTGCAGCAAGGGACTAAGTCTTAGACTTTGCATCTGATTCTTAAATGTGACTCCCAAGAAATTGTGTTTTATGAAGACAGATGCAAGTTTGGATCTTATTTCTACTCTTGGCTCTTGGGAAGAGGGAATTGGGAGCAGAGTGTGGAGACCAGAGTTGTAAGGTCAGTTGCAAAGGACTACAAGAATGGTAACCCATAAGTTGGAAGTATTAGTTTATCTTCCCAACTCATTTTAGCTTAGCTTTTTGTTTGTTTGTTTGTTTAAATTTGAATTAACCTGTTTGGCTTCCGTGAATGTTCCTTATATCCAGAACACTTCTGTGTCCTGGAGTATATATGCATGGTCCCATGCCTTGCATTCCTGCTGCATATTTTAAGTTTTACTGCATATCTTTGCTTATTTTTGGTTCAATTTTATTCTTTTTATTTTAGTTTGTATTTTGTGTTCTGTTTCTGCTATATTTTCTTTTGCATTTTAGCTAAACTAAGACTTGCCCTGCATGGTGCCAGCTCTAGCACGCACAGCAGAGCCCTAGTCGATAAGAAGTTGCAAATCAGTATTCGAAAAGCACGGAGCCTGCAGGATCGCATGCAGCAGCAGCAATCATCACAGCAATCGTCGCAGTCCTCAACCTGCCTCCCATCACAGGGGGGAGCCCTTCCTCACTCAACAAGGTAGTGCCTGGGAACCACTGTAGTTTATGGTTGCCAAGGGAGGAAGTGACCTTGGGAGCGCCATAGCCAGAGCTCTCTGCTGGCTACAGGGGAGAGAGAAGAGTGCCCTGAAAAGATTTTCTTCTCTCAGGTCAGATATTTAGTGAAAAGCTCATCGCACTGTTTTTAGTACATTTTTTTTAATAGTTCCTAGTAAAATGTAGAAATTAAAGCATAATAAATCACATTGGACTTCTAAAGCATAATAGACACTTCCTTTTGAGTTTGTGCCTGGATTTGTGTTATAACACCATTATTACTTTTATATGTATCATGTTTTTAGACATGGCAATCTGAACTACATTTTATGTTGCAGTAGGAACCATTCATTTATTTTGGGATTTCAGTGCTTTCTATCTCTCATTAAAGCAGAGAAAACAGCCTTTCTTGCTCTGATTGAACCATACAGAAGAGATACAAAGATGTTCTTTGTTTTGTTTCCTAACGGTTAGTACTGGGAAAAGTCTTCGTGGCCACTGGTGTAGTCTTCACATCTTAGCCCTTGAATTTTTCTGTTACTTAGAATAGATGGATTTAAATAAAAGTTTATTTTGACTGTTAGTAAACCTGACTGGTTTTCAGTTTAAATATCATATGAGCAGTGAACATTTTTTGAACATTTGCATATGCCTGGACATTGTTAAAAACCTTGTTTCATTTGAGTCTCACAACAACTTACGAAATAAGGACTATCATTTCTAGTAAGGATGAGATGGCTCAGAGATGACAATTAAGTTATCTAAGTTATCTGATTGTCTAATCTAAGTTATCTAGTTATCTAAGTTGTCGTAGTTATCTGAGAACTAAGTTATCATCTGGGTTACTCAGGTAGTAAGTGACAGAAGTGTGGGATTCAAATCTGGGTCTATTTGACTCCATTAGGTTCCTCATAGGAGTATAATATGGTACTCAATAACAAAGTGTTCTAAGTGTGACTGGATAACTCCTTCCCACAAAAGTTTATAGTATTCAAATGTAATGCTTATAGTTAGGGTCTTCCTTTTTCTTCTTTTCTCCGATTGTATAGTCCACTAGTTGAATGCTGATCCACAAATCTGATTAGAGATGTGTTTCATAAGTGCATCTAGGTAGCTAAAGTCCAGAAAACTTATGCTATTTGATATACCTGAGTGGTTGAGGTTTTATTTAATGCTTCTAACACTGAGGTTTTTAGATCAGAAATACAAAATAGTGAGAAACCACCAAAATGCAGTTAATCCTTTCTCTTTACTTCCAAATCTCAAAAGATAAGTAATAGAATAGGTTATGCTGATTATAAAATGCATACGTGGAATGGTGGAGTTCTTTGTAGTCTCAGGAGGCCAAATCACCCTGTATTCTGTAAATGTGGCCTTTTGCTTCTTTTGGCATCTCAGGATCCTGGGTAGGATTTCCCTCCCTAGATATAGTATGTGGGATTTAATATGAGTGGTCTTGGTTTTGCTTACCTTCCATGTCATCTGCATGTGGGACTAGCAATTTTTTTTTAAAATTTGCAAGTAGAATATAATTGGAATTCCCATTTCATGGATAGTGAAGAATGTAGTCAAGGGCTTCATTTATTACTGTGTGCAACTTTGGTGAGGGCCTTTAAAAAGAGGATTGCTACTATTGGGTCTGAGCTGACCATGCACCTTCATTTTTGTGAATCTCTGAACTATTGACTCTACTTGTGCTTGTCTTTCCATTTATTTTCATCATTTGCTCTGTGGAGAGCTAGAAATGGAAACCAAATGAATAGTTCCTTTTGTAAATATTCTTATCAATCAAAGCACCTTATAACTGGCTCTCTTCATTTGTTTTAGTGAACAACCTATCCCGCTCCAAGTTTTGTTAAGCCAGGAGGCCCAACTGGAACCCTGCACGAATACAGAATTTGGAGCCAGTTCTTTCATCCACTTACCTGCTTCCTGTCATGAGTCACACTCATCACTATACCCAGAGTCATCTGCCCTGTCTGTCCCACAGCACAGTTCCCCCAGTAGGTCTGCATCAAACCTTCTGACTTCAGTTGAGGTGGACAACATTGACCCCTCTGAGTTCCACAGGCAGGGCTTACCTAAAATGCCAGGGAGAATGGAGAAGAATTCTCATCATGGTTGGGAACCACTGGAAGGTTCACTTCAAGGCTACAGGGGGGACAGCAGCTGCTGCAGAAGGTTCCCCCCTCAAGAAGGAAAAGGTGTTGCTCAAGAACAGCTATTCCAAGAAAAGAGGGAGTCTGCGGATTCATCTCAGGTGATGTCTTGGTCACACCTAACTGGAACAGTAACCTCTGAGAAAGGAGATGTACAAAGTCCAACCTGTAGTCCTTCAAGTTCATCAGCTCAGTCCAGCTCTCCTCTGTACAGGGCCTGCCACCCTATAATGCCTGCTGCTTCCTCATCTGTGCTGCACTCTCCTGATACTGTGCAGAAAACTAACCAATTTCTCCAAGCCAAAAGTCTCAAAACTTCATTGACTTCAAAAGTGGATGGAGGCAGTAAGGAGCTTTATAGGCCAGAGTTTCCCAAAACAAAGGGTCTTGTCCGCTCTCTGACAGAGCAGTTCCAGAGGATGCAAAGTGCATCCACAAGAGATGGTACAGGTTCCCAGGATAGAAGTTTGTCAAATACTCTAAGAAAGAATCCTTTTGACTGTAAGCCTCCTTTCCCGCAGGATGAAGGAAAAGGCCATTGGCTTTGGGCAAAACAACAACCCTCTCTGGAAAGTAGGGACAGACTGCCTTCCTGGGAAGAACCTGCTGATCATTCTTCTCTTGCTATGAACTCTGGTCTTCCTAATGGTGAAACTTCTAGGGAAGAACAGCCCAGGTTGACAGAGCCAGGTATATACCAAGGGAAGCTGGCCCAAGTGCGAGATGCTAGACCTAAGGAGCTGGGCAGCTGTGTCAACCTTGGGACTTCCTTGCCTTTGGATTCCTGGGTGAATGTCACAAGGCTCTGTGATTCTCAACTTAAACATGGGGTCCCTGGGCCAGGAATGAAGTCCTCCTCCCATGATTCCCATACCTGTGTAAACTATCCGGAAAGAAACCACATCCTTTTGCATCCACACTGGAACGAAGACACAGAGCAGGAGACCTCAGAATTGGAGTCTCTCTACCAGACCAGTCTTCAGGCTTCTCAAGCTGGCTGTTCTGGATGGGGGCAGCAGGATGTGGTCTGGTATCCAATTTGCCAAACAGGTAAGAATGCAGTAAGTGGCAGGGGAAATAGGAACATATAAAAGCTGAAAGCAGGAGGACACGGTCAGAAGGCGGGTGCGGTTCTGTCCAGATAGTATTCCCAGCTTAAGAGGTGGTAATAGAACTTTTGACTTTATTCACAAAAACCTTGGGACAAGGGCTAAACGTTTTTCTGGCTAGAGTGAAGAATGGGACAGAATTATTCACAGTCTTGTTCCTTTCTTCTAAAGAAAGTACCAATGAATTTATACCCAGGACTTCTGCAACATATAGTACCCAGGAATGGTTCATAGGTCTTTGAGAGTGACTAAGAATGAGGTGGGGAGGCTGATAGAAGTCACTTTTCTATGACTCAGGAGCTGAACTAATCCCAACATCCAGCCTCCAGATCCAACTTACAATGAGGATATTCACACTTGGGCCAGTCTCCAATGTGGTATTTCCAGATTATATTAACCAGCAATATTAAGGCCTTCCCTGATCCTTTCAGGAGCTGCCAGTTTTAGAATTTTCAAGGTGGTATGCCTATAGGTAGGGTACTTCTTCGCTGACATGCTTTGAGATTATAGTGTGTGAAGAATGCAGTCATACCTTAAATGCACATCACAGATTTAGTTCTGGAAATTGATGACATGAGAATATTTAGATTGATGCACTTAAGAACTCCAAAGTCTGAACCATTGTCCTGGCTCCATCATTAACTGTCTGTATACATTTGGACAATTCACTTACTAACAGGGCCAACTTTTCACATGTACCATGAGAGAATTGGTTCAATGATATTTTTCAAAGGTACCTTCCATTTATTAAAATGGTATGTATGATTCTGTGAATTTGAACTTTAAGAGCTTTGTCTTCAGCTCAGGTGTGACAGTCTCTATAATGGTACAAATATGTACAACCAACCAAAGTTTGTTTTTTTTTTTTTAAAGATTTATTTATTTATGCATATAAGAACTAGGGTGCAGGCAGAGGTGTCGGGTGGTGAGAGGATTCACCAGAGACAGTGCGGGGAGCAGAACAGGCAGATTGACTGAAGTACACTGCTCAGGGGAGCAGCAGGTGAGGCAGGAGAGGTCTGCTGCACCATGTCAGAATCTCCCTGGTTGGGGATTGAATTCATGCTTCAGTGGCTGCAGATAGCTTCATAGGCTGAGACTTAACCCTTTGCGCCACCAGGGAGACCCCCAACCAAAGTTTAACTATAGTCAGACAACAACTGTTTGTTGACTACTCCCACAGTTCCCTGGAGATATCATGTAAATATAAGATTTGATATTAAGGGCCTCCCTGGTTGGCGCAGCGGTTAAGCGCTGTGCTGTGGAGCTGTCAGCAGCAGTGACACGAGTTCGACTCCTGGCCAGGGAGATTCCCACATGGTGCGGCAGGCCTCTCCTGCCTCTCCTGCCTCTCCTGCCTCGACCGCTGCAGTGTACTTCTGATCTGCCTGTTCTGCTCCCCGCTGTCTCTGGTGAGCCCTCTCGCCGCCCCACGCCTCTGGCCTGTACCCCAGCTTGTATGTACAAATAAAATAAATCTTTAAGAAAAAAAAAGATTTGATATTAAGTTTTTTTAGGATTTGCATGCTAGTGTAGACTTTGCAATAACATTAAGTGTTCCTTAGGTGCATGGGACAGGGCATTATGGGAAGATTCTAAAGAATGAGGGAAAATTGGAGTGTACTTAATTTAGCTTCCTAATAGAAGGGAGAAAAAAATGAACAAGTGTTTCAAGAACAGTAATAAACACAAATAATATATTGTAACTAAAATTTGAGCTAATTGAATGTCAGACATATTACAAAAAACCCCTCAAGACAAGAGAATGCTTATTTTGCCTAAAAGCAATATAGTATCAAGTAAAATCATTGCTAATCCTACTCTTAATAATTTCATAAATTTACTTCTGGCTTTGTTTTTTGCATCTGTACTATATATTTAATTTTATTTTTACAAAATCAGAATCCTTACAATATATGTGTACAACTTAATCTCATGTCCATGAGCATTTTTCCTTTGGTAAAAAAGCTTAATGACTACAATATGCTGCACATGAATGTACCATAATTATTCAACCTTCCTACTATGGTTGAGTATTTGGGTTACTTCCAATTTTTTGATAAATTGTACTGTGATGAATATCTTAGTGCTTAATTGTTAAGTTACATTTCATATATGCTCTTCAGAATAAACTTTCAGAAGGGTAATAGCTAGTTGAAAGTTATAAACGTTAAAAAATCTGTTGATACACACTTGCAAATTAGCTTTCAGGAAGATTGTGCTTCAGAAAACAATATGAAAGAGTGCCTATCAATCATTAATTTTTTACTTAATAGTGAACAAAAACTAATTAAATTCCATCTAATGAGTTAGATCTCAAAATATTATCAAGCCACATGGCTTTATTTGGTTAGAGTCTCTGTTTTAAATGGAATCTTGAATAAATGACATAGAATAAGAAAATGATAGAAAATAATCAGGTGGAATAAATCAAGAAGTAGATGATAATGGGAAATGCCAGTTAGAATCCAATATGACAGATTTAATCTTGGGGGAGTTCTTTATCTTGATTGTAAAGCATTAAGTACCAAATTACTTTGAGATAACTTTACTGAGATATAATTGACAAATAACCTTGTGTAAGTTTAAGGTGTTACAACTTAATAGTTTGATACATGTGTATTATAAAGTGATTACCACAGTAAGATTATTTACCAACCATCACCGTACATGTGATTGTTTTTTTTGGTGGTGAGAACACTTAATATAGGGCTTTCTTGTGTTCAGTGTTACATACTATTTAAAGAATTTGTCTATTTTTAGTGCCTTTTCCAGCTTTATTGAGATATAATAGACATATAACATTCTGTACTTTTAAGATGTACAACCCAATGACTTAATTTATTTATATATTGTAAAATGACTGTCATGTCAACACCTCTATTACTTCACAAAATTATCCTTGTGCATGTGGTGAGAACATAAAGACCCTCAGAAGCTTTCAGGTATATAATACAACTTTGTTGACTCTAGTCACCCTGCTGTATACATGGTGCATGGATGCATATCTTATAAATGGAAGTTTGTAACCTTTGACTAATATTTCAGCATTTCCCTCACCTCTGTCCCCACCACCTGGCAACCATCATTCTATTTCCTATTTCTGTGAGTTTGGCTTTTTTTGGATTTCATACGTAAGATCATACCCTATTTGTTTTTCTATTCTGATGACTTTTTTTTAATAAAAGCTTTATTAATGCATAATTTACATAATATATAAATCATCGGATTCAAGTATATATAATTCAGTGTTTTTTGATATATTGTTAGTTGTTCAACCATTATCACAATCATTTACAAAATGTTTCCATCATCTCCAAAAGCAACCCTTTACATTAGTAGTCACTCTCCCTTCTTCCCACTCTTCCCCACACCATACACAAGCAACTACTTTGTGGGGGGAAGCCTTTTAAAGATAAATATTCCTAGGCTCTAAAACACAAAAATTCTGATTTAGTAGGTCTGGGTATAAGTACAGAAAAGATGTATTATTAAAAACTCCTAGGATGAATTTTAGGTGGTATTGAAACCACTATATTTAAACACAGGAAACATTAAAAATAATTAGTCTTATAGCTTAGTATCAGCAATATCATGCTTTAGAATCAAATCATATTTTAGAGTCAAAATATCAAATCAAGACATATCAAATGTAGGTCAAGGGCATGTACATTTTCAGTAGGAAACATTTAATTAGTTATATTGGGGCAAGCCCCTTGGGAGTCACATATCTAGTTTGGAGCAGTTTTTCTCTTAATACTATGGCAAGATTTTGAAGAAGAAGTAAGTATTTAGCAGTTGTTTAGAATTTAAGTAATTGAGAGAAGCTAATGGGATAAATAAGTGTTAAAATATTGCTAAAGAGCTCTTGCTCATAGTAATAAGTCATCATGTGAGATGTTAAAGAGTATTTTGGTGAAAATTGAGAAATCTGAGTTTTAATACTGATTACACTACTATCTACCACTCAGACCCTAGAACTTATTTTCTCATTATATATAATGAGATTTGGTAAAATGAAGAGGTTTGAGAGCCTCCCTGCTGGCCCAGGGGTTAGGTGTCAGGGCTGTCACCCCAGGGCCTGAGTTTGGTCCCCGGCCAGGGAGCAGACCTCTCCTGTCTTGCCCGCTGCTCCCCTTAGCAATGTTGTTCAGTAGTAGATCTGCCTGTTCTGCTCCCTACTCTGCCTCTGGTGCATCCTCTCTTCCTTCCTCCCCCCTGCACCTCTGGCCTATTCCTCAGTTCTTACACACACACACACACACTAAATTAAAGAAGAGCTTTCATAAGTGTTTATTATCCTCATTTTGGTGGCTTACTAGAGATAATAGTTTGTTTTGTCATCACAGATACTTTAGAAAATCACTGTGCTGGCTCATTTCCACTTTATGAGAGTCTTGGATTCAGGTCTGACAGCAGCAAAGTTAATTGTGTTTACAAAAATGAAAGGAGGCAAGATGGGGACATTCATCTGTCTGTCCACAAAGCTCCTTCTCTGTAAGGTTCTTCAAGATTTGAGTTCTGAGACACTTGGCCTATAGGGAACTATTCATATTCTGACACTCCTATTTCTATGTTATCAGAGTACACCCTCTCTAGAAATCAGGAATGCATATTTGTTATTTAATTAAATAAGAACTTTTGAGTTTTGTGCTGACAGAGCTTAGACACTCAGAGACAAGATGGCTTCAATTTGTATTTATGTTTTCCTCCTCAGGCTCTGCAGATGGCATGGGGAGGAGATTGCACTCAGCCCCTGGCCTTGGTCTCTCAAAGACCCCAACAGCAGAAATGGAGCACAGTCTCCATGAAGTGAGCACAGTGCCTGCTTCTCAGGTAGCAAACTCAGGTGCTAAAGTGCTTGTGTGAGGTGGTGTGTTGGGGAAGGAAGTACGGGATCTATGAATGGGAAGGTTGTTGGTAAGACAGGGATGGTAACGTGGGCTATTTGAAGAGAACGTGGTCTATATTGGATTTCTTTCGAGTGAGAGGATATTCCAGAACGGCTACTACTTTTCAAAATACAGCTAATTCAAGTCTCTACTAGTGAGTCTTACTATGTTCTCTTATATTTCTGGAGACTGAGTCTGTGGGAAAACTACAGGTCTGGCATTATATCAATATGTCTGCCTGTATCTGTTGGTGTATTTAAAAGCTGTACATTGCTGTGGCCTCAGCAGAGAGTATGGGGAGGATGATCAATGTAGTGCTGAAAACTTTGATCCCATCTCACAGTCTTAGCAGCATCATTGTTACATAGAGGATGGTAGCTTCAGTCTCTTCCCATATTTTTGTAAGGAGAATCAGGTTCTATATATTCAGAACACAGTTTTTTCTCTTGCTAGGTGCAGGTGAAAATACAGTGCAGGTGAAAGGGCAGCAGAAAGTGAAGATTATAGTTGGGGGAAATCCATGTGCACACAGCCAAAATGAGGACACATAGCTATTATTTTATTGACACATTTAGTTGGAGCCCAGAGGAATGTCCCTTCCCTGTAGCAATTCTGGAAGGTCTGTTACAAAGTTTCCTAGGGTGAGAATAGTTTTAGTACTGGAAGATTCTCTGAGAAGTAAAGGGTGCTGACTGGGTCAGACCCATTAAACTAATCAAAGGATTGAATGTTGTTTTGCCTTTTCCTTCCAACCCCAGTATGTGATTGAGTGGGGTACTGTACTTTCAAGCTTTCTTGCTAGTGAAGCATGTATATTAGCAGGAACAGGAAAATGACTTAAACTCTTCCTCTGTAAGGCTTTTCTTATGGAATAACATAGTAATCTATAGGTAAAGGGGCAGGGACATCCTAGTCAGCAGAGATCAATAAATTCTCTGACTGGGTTTGTGGTTAATAGTAAATATTAAGAGTTTCACACATAATTAAGTTTTCATAGAGGTCAGGATGCAAAACACCAGTACAAAGAAGCTTGTTTACCAGGTCAGTTGAATAAAAATTTTTAAGCAGATTTGAAATATGTAGTACAAAAAAAAAAATCCACTCACAAAAAAAATCAGTGAAAACTAAGTCTTTGTTCTGTCAATCCTTTAAATCTAGTTACCCTTCGAAAAGATAGTCATTTTTCTAATTTACTGTTTTTAAGTAACTAAGTTATCCTGAACAACTTGACATTCTTTTTGGAAAAGGTAGTTTTTCTGCTCAGCATTTGTTCTCAAGGCTTTTAACAGCAAATTAAATGTTTCTGAGGAGAGTTGGCTTCTTTCTGAGGAGAGTTGGCTTTTTTTCTGTTATTAATCCATGAATGATCTATTGGTTGGCTTTTTTTCTGTTAATTGATTCATGAATGATCTATTGGTTCATTAATCTATGTATTGTTCTAGGTGCTGAGAATACAGTGGTGAATGAGCTAGAATATATTCCCTGCTCTCATAGACTTTGTATTTTACTCGAGAGACAGATAAACAAACAAGCAATGTTAATGTTAATATGATGGTTTTAATGCTATGGGAGCATAATAGGAAGGACTTTTAAACTTGAGAGATCAGGGAAGTGTTCTTGGGGGAAGCAAAAAGAACATAGAAGGTAAAGAGACCTTTACTTGAAAAATTTTAACTGAATTAAAAGAAGCATATTTGATATGGCAGAATTAATAATATAAAGTAGGGTCTTTTCATGAACCACAGTAATGCATTTAGTAGGAAAGAGAGAAGTGGATATATTAGAGAGCCAACTGGGAAGTAAAAACCAATGGGACTTGGTGTTTGTCTGCCTGGATATGGGAAGAAGCAAACTAGGATACTATCCAAAAATTAGGGGTTGCTAATGGTATATTTGAGGAAAGAAATGTGTGCAATTTTAGTTTTAGACTTATTAGGATATATGGTAGGCCTTTGGATATGATCTTGAAATTGAGATTTGATAACACTGGTCAACAGTGAGATTGTTACTGACTTAAAAAGGCCCTAATCTGTAGCATCTTGGTTTGCTGAACATGAGTATAACTCTAAAATTTTTTATTAGCTCTCGTTTTGAAGATATTTCATATAATTCATTTTATATGTTTCACTGTGTAAATTTATCCAGTAGGACTGCAACAACATCCTAAATCAGCCTAGAATGATGTCATATTGCAGCACATTGCATAATACCATCACACACACATCATCTAGAGTTGGTTGCATCATTTTCTGATGCAATGCAAACTACTGCCAGGTGGTTGCTGAAGTAAGCTGACATCAGCAGTGAACTATATAAAGGTCCTGTCGGAAAGATAGAACATGGAAAATATTTCATACTTTGTGTGGGATAGTTTGAGCTACTGTTCCATAGAACTGTTATTATTTTATCCATTTAGGCACAATACAGAGCAGTAATGCCTCGAAAGTGCATTAATAGCATGGACAATTTCTGCTCTATTTGTGGGGAAGTGACATTTGCCAGCCAGAAGAAAAGGATCACTTCTCAAGTGAAGAAGGCTTATCATCTTTACTTCGGATGCAAGGTTGGTGACCAAGACAAGCCTTAGGCCCCGCATATATGCTGTGCTACATGTACAACACAGCTTTCACAGTGGTTAAATGGCAAAAGACCATCCATGCCGTTTGCAGTCCCCATGGTGTGGAGAGAGCCAAGCAACCACAGAAAAGACTGTTACTTCTGCTTGGTTCCTCCTCTTTCTGGCGGAATAATGAAGCAAAAGAAGTTGAAAATTGTCTACCCAAACATTCTGTCTGCATGGAGACCAGTTCCACATGGTGAGGGACTTCCTATTCCAGAACGTCCAGCAGAATATTGTCTTGATTCATCTGATGAGGACAAGGGTGAGCCGACCTTTTCTCCTGTTCCATCAGCATGCGTGATCCAGATTTTCACTGTGGTGCATCATCAACCCCACAGAGACTAACACAGGAAGAACTCAATGACCTGCATCGTGATTTGGACTTATCCAAGAACAAGGCAGAATTGCTTGGAGCAAGACTCCCACAATGGAATCTTCTAGAAGAAGATGTCACAATTACTTTATATCGAAGGCGAGATCAGCAGTTGTAGCCTTTCTTCAGAAAGGAAAGTACTCTGGTATTCTGTTCTGATATTGAGGGCCTCATGAATGCCCTAGAAATCACTCATGACCCACAGGAATGGAGACTATTTCTAGACTCTTTGAAACTGAATCTTAAGGCTGTGCTTTTGCACAATGGAAACCGTCTTCCATCTATTTTATTTCTGAACAGCTGTACAAGACACAAGCGAAGAAATCTAAGAAATAGTCTATGACTTGATTTTTTACAGGTATTCACCATAAGCTTATTACTATTGGCATGCATTTTGTGATGTATAAACATCAATTTATTGCAGATTACCAAAAAAACTAGAACTAAAATTAGAATTTGACTGTCATATTCATGTTGAGCACATACAAATTGATAGGAAATGACTAATTTTATTTCATTAACATTACTTTTGTAAAAATTTGTTGACCAGTGTAATCATAACCATTGAAAAGTAGAAAAGAGAATCATAAAAAGGTGGGGGAGCCAGGACAAAGCCGTGGTGAGTGTCAGAATTAGGGTGGTTCTTTTGAAGAATCTTTACTATAAGACTTAATGAAAGAGCCCAGATAGAAAGGAACTCAGGTAAGTATGGTATCACTTTCTTCTATCCAGAAGAAAGGAATAGTTGACTGTGTCAATGCCTTTAGAATTGGTATCTGACCCTTAGGCTCTATGGTAAATGCCAACTATGTGACATGCTGTTGTAGGTGCTATGAGCAAACACTGATAAAACAACATAAATCTGCCTTTGAATAACTGAAAAGATAGTAAAAAAATCAGATACACTAGCATATAAATTATTTTTTATTAAGTGCCTGCAATGTTTCAGGTGCTATTCAATGTGTGGAAGATACTGAACGTGAAAAGAAATGTAGTGTACTAGGAGAGAAAGAGAGTTAGCAAATAGAGATATTATATAACCCCAGACAATGAAAAGAATAAAACAAAGCAAGGGAATAAAAAGAGTTGGTTGAAGAATTGGTTATTCTCAGGGCGATTTTTGATACTGAGGGAAATCAGCTCTAAGGGAGTAACGTGATCAGAGATCTCAGTGACATGGAGATGTAAGCCATGGGAGGAACATTCCAGGTAGCCAAAGGGAAATGTAAAGGCTCTGAGGTGTAAAGAGCTTGATGTGTTTGAGAAATATTAAGAGAAAGTAAAAGGCACAGGAATGGTAGGATAGATATAAAGTGAGAATTGACAGTGCTATATTACATAGGAACTTGCTGGCCACAGTAAGGAGGTAGTAGACTAGAGATAGGAAGATCACATTTGAGGTTATTGCTGTAAATCAATAGGTAGCCATGACAGTACTTTGTAAAGGCAACTAATGTAATTGTGAAGAAGAGGTGCAAACTCAAGGGCTATGTGGACATTTGAGTCTAGGCAACTTAGGAAACCTTGGGACAGGAGGAGGAGTTTGGAAGGCTGTTGGTTTGATTTTGAACAAATTAGTTCTTCATTTGTTAAATGGAAGATTTCTGAGACTTTGCCACAAAAGGAAATGACTAATGGGATATAAAGCAGGACACAGCATCAGTGGGTAGAAGCTTATTGGGCAAAAGAAGAGACTGGAATGTAGTGGTAACAGGAAAGAAGATGGAGTAGTAGAGTTCTTGATTGTACATTAAGGATATGTATTTTAGTTCCCAATATTTAGAGAGCAATAAATTGTGTCAACTCTCAAGCTTTTTGAATATTTCATTTCTTCTCTATTTTAAAATTTCTGTCAGTCTCTCTAATTTTATTATTATTAGGAGTTTGCTAAAGACAAATGGCAACATTGAGAATGTAAGAGCTATGAAGAAGACAATTTAAGGGAAAAGAGTCTGTATTTCTCTGGTTTTAATTCATCAAGACATTTCCTGGAGGGTCAAATGAGGAGAACCACTGAGTATTTTGGTCCCTCTAGAATAAGGCATGTTTGTACTCTAATTCCCTTCCACCTCCTCCTGTGTGTCTCACTGTGTTTACCCAATCATATCCTGCTGTGTGTTAATCCTCATCTCTGTGTTTTTTTGTCTTGTCTCATTATAAGGATTCATCAAACACGAGGAAAAAACCTTTGGAAACCGGGCACCGTTGTTCCAGCTCCTCTTCCCTCCCTGTCACCCATGACCCTCCTGTGTTTCTCGTTGGTTCCCAACTCTACCCACCCCAACCACAGTTGCTGTCCCCAGATGTCTTGATGCCCAGCATGGCAGGGGAGCCCCATAGACCCCCAGGTAATTTTCCCCAAATGTAATACATGCCAGAATGTGGTGCCTTTCTATGAACCTAGAAGGATCAAATCAGTATACTTCTTGGGTGCTGGTGTCCCATAGTCGGGTGGCAAAAGGATATGAACCATTGCGCTGAGATTAAAGCATTGATCTAGATGAATTGTGGTTGATTCATTTGTTGGGCAGTATGATTCTCAGTCTAAGGGTCTAGACCAGTGCCCCCAGAATCTAACTCTCATGAGAGTGATCTTTGTCATTCATGATAAGATAGCTTTCAAGTGACCAAGGGGAGTTAATACTCAAGTCTTTAGGATCCCTCCAAATCAGAAAGCATTACCTATCAGCTGGTTTTCTTTCTTGCTGTGGTCTGAATCTCAGCTGAAGTATGGTCTAGGAGGACAAAGAGTAAATGGGAGATTTGGAAAGATCCTTGATGCCCAGCACATGGCATGTACATGGCATACCTAAGCCATGTATACAGACTTTGGGGATGAGGGGAAGTATTATTTGACTTTCTTTACTCTTCACAGCAAGATTGTTCCTTTTCCTTCTCATGGGCTGAATCAACAGCTTAAGGCAGTGAAAGGGGAAGTGCTACTGGCATCTAGTAGGTAGAAGACAGGGATGCTGCTGAACATGCTACAATGCATAAGGAAGTCCTCCCCCCCACTTCCCTAAACAAAGAATTATTAACCCCAAATATTAATTGGCTTAACGATATGTCCCATGATTGGGGGTGGGGAGATTGTGGCTCTAGGAGAGAAGAAAAAGTAGTAGTATTGATATTTGTGTTCAAATTTTAGAGAGCTTGAGTAAGTAGGCTTCCTGGATAGATTGAGTCCTATTATTCAGTGAAGCAGCTAGGTTGCTAGACTGTTTTGACAATAGTTAGGGATATCTGAGCTTTTTTATTTCAGCCTGCACTGCACTAAATGCTATGGTGAATATGGGGTACAGGAGAGGCAGCCCTCTGTTCTCAAAGAGTTCAGAGTTTACATAATCAGAATATACATACATATACAAGACTAGTGCAGATGTTGATAGATTATAAAATAAAGAATGGAAAGTATTTCTTGTAATTTTTGAAAAATTAGTCTTTTTAAGTAAAGGGGAATTAGTGTATAGAAAAGGCATTCCACATTGTGTATGGTGGAAGAGTATTATAAACAGAAGCAGAGATACCAAAGAATAAGCCAGAACATAAGCAGAGACAGCTGAAGTGGAGTGAGTACCAGGTTATGGAAAGCTGAGTAATGTTTTAGAGCGGTAGCAGAGTTGTCATAATGAGAATTTACATTTGCAGTATTAGGGAGGCGTGTGTGTGTGTGTGTGTGTGTGTGTGTGTGTGTGTGTGTGTGTGTTAGAGAAAGGTTTATAATGGAGTGATGAGATGGATGGTAACATGTAGGCAAATGTTTCATTTGTCTAGGTTGGAGGTAAGAGACTTTGAGGTACATTAATTTTTTTAAATCAAATTGAAAACAGAGCTAGGCTCCTTTACCTTATGGAGTTGGCAAGAACAGCCAAGAATGGTCCCTTGGGAAGGAGAATGATTTACTGAAGATATTCAATGTTTGGATTTCTTTTCTCTCCTCAGGAACTTCAAGGAGTGTCCAGCAGTTTCTGGCTCTGTGTGACAGGGGTGAAACTTCCCAAGGGGTCAAGTACACAGGAAGGACTTTGAGCTACCGGAGTCTCCCCCATCGTTCCAGAGCAGATGTGTCCTGGGGACAATGGTCAGAGACCAACCAGCATATTGAGGCCCGATTCCTGACTACTCCAGGATGCAAGCCTCAACTAGCCCACACTGCCACATTATCAGAGAGACACCAGGGCCATCAGGTTCCTCATGCTCAGTCCTTTAGGGAGCTTTTCCATTCATCTTCTCATCCCCCCATTGTTTACCCTCTGTCCCCACCGTCAAGTAGTCTTTGTGTACCCCTGAGATCTGTTTGGAATTCAAGTACTATTCCAGGGTCTCAAGCATCAGGTCCTCGAAGAGTAGATATGCCCCCAGATGATGACTGGAGGCAGAGCAGTTATGCCCTACAACCTAGGCACAGGAGGACAGGGGGAGAGGAGTTTCTGTTTGTTTTAACAGATGCCCCCAGAAGAGAACAGATCGGGACAAAAGCCCTGCAGCACAGCAGGTGGTGAGGGTCACACCTTTCCTTTCCTGGAGCCAGTTTTCTCTGTGAAACTGTACTGTAGCAGATTTGGTACCCTTCATCCCTGCCAGGGTTTTGCTAGTTTAATCTCAACATAGCATTGGCAGTTTCTCCTAGGGGTGCAGAGAACCTCTAATGAGAGGTTCTTTGAGAAGGAACATTTGAAATTCCAATTTCCATTTATCTAAAAGGAATTAACTGCTGTTTAGGGTTTTATTTGAGTTACTTTAAAGATGAATCCATATTATTTTGGATACTAGTCATTTCTTAGGATCTTAGTATAAACTATTTTATTCCTGGATACTTTATTCAGATTCATCTGAATCTGAGCCCTCAACCTCTGCTCTCTACATTACCAATTTCTATCCTTTGTTTTATCTACCCATCCCTATTATCTGACCTGACTTCCCCAACCCCCATCCTACAGGCACATGTAGCCCTATGGTCATGGTCTTGACTACATCATTCAGGGCAGCCCACCTGCACAGATATTACAGACTGTCAGCCTTCCCCATGCCCCTAAACCTCAGGCCTAAAATGCAGAGCTGCCAACATAATATTTGCCCTTCTGAACAGGCATACTAACATACCCTCCCGCTCTCAGCAGCAGAGCCATTACTGCCACTTGCTCAGTCGCTGTTGTAAACCCTGAGTCAGCTGAACTATTTTAGGGCCAAACATACTGTTTTTGTAAAGTATTTTTCATTAATAAATCTATAAGATAGTTCTATTTAATCTCATTTGTCATTTAATTGTCTAATTTTTTTTTGTATGTTGTTCTTTTGTATCAGTGTGGGGAGGTCTGGGTAAGCAAGAAATAACCAATTCCCAGTAACTTGAGCTTCCAGAGAGAACCATGGCATAAGGCACAAACATACCACATATGTATGCCTATATGTATGTATGGCTTTTGACTAAGTGAAAGGTGAGGAGCCAAAGAGGAGTTGTAGGATGTATACTCAAAGTGGGAGTCAATGGGCCCTAAACAGGAGTGACTTTCCTCTTTATTACCACTGCTGGTATATTTCTTAGCCCTTTCCTGCCAATAATCAATATATTACATGCTCATTCCCTTCTTATGGAGATTGGGATTTGAACTCCTCTTGCAAACTCATTCCTGATCTATGAGGTCTGTCAACGTTGGCCTCCTTCTTGTTCTCAGGTTTGTGATGTGCCTTCTATCTCTTCTTCGCTGTCTTCCTACTCCTTCCCTTTGCTTCCACTATGAAATTATTTCACTTCCATAGCAGAAAGGTCCCTTTTTACCCCTCTACTCCAAATTCTCTTTCCTCTAAAAGATATTTTGTGGGCTCCCTTTGCAAAGACTACCCTTTGGGTGTTTCCTTCTTCTTTTACCCCTCAGTCTCAGAATTATTGAGATTGGCAAAAAGATGTCCAAAGATGCACTTTAAGACCTTTTGCTACTACTTACCTAATTTTCACCATTCATTATGACACAGGAGATAGGCAGGAATTTCTCACCCCATTCCACCAGGATCCTATGTCATCAGTATATTTTCATTTTTGTGAATACACCGGCCTCTGTCCATGATTCAGTGCATCTGCTAGTTTCATACACACATTATATTCTAATAATTGATTGATTAATAATTTCTTTTCCTACTAATCCTTCCCCATGAATGCTTATCCCTATAAAGTTTCCATCAGTCACCTGTTACATATTCTGTATATGCACAGAAACACAAGGAACTAATTTCCAATTTCCTACTTACTACTGTATTCCAAATTCCTATTTTACGAATGAATCAAGGAAGGCCATGTCCTTTTAGGTGACTTCTCCAGACTCTCTGAACATCTCTTGGTCACCACTTCCTTTCCTCTTAACCGTTTTGATTCTTAACCCTTAGAGCCTAGTTTGCTCTACTGGCGTTCTTACTCCATACCTTCAGACTCTTAATTGTAGACTCTAAACACAAAGGCCAGATTCCCTCTCAAGCTACATTTCTAACGGTCACACACATATAATTTCTCTATCTCTGTCCCTTGCCAATCAACCCTTTAGCACCCAGATCTGGTAGCCAAATTGTTACAGATTTCTCTTACTAATAAGAGATTGAGTTTTCATCATGTCTCCCCAGCTCCCTTACTGGGAGATCTTTGAGATCCACTCGTTTTTCCTAGCACTCACTCACTGCAGCAGCTAGCTACAGACCACTCTTCTCGCTCATTTGTTTCTGCTTGCACAGAATTTTAACCTGATCCCTTGGCCATGTCCTGTTTCTCTCCTAAGTCTCAGTAATTTTGCCCAAGTCCCTAGAACCTACCCCGCCCCCGCACGCGCGGTGCATGCCGGTCCTAGCCCCTCTGTAGGGAAAGAGGGTCCGCCATGTTCCCCGGCGGCGCCGCCGCTTGGCTCTGGTAGCCGCCGCCCCCGCCCCCAACCCCGCCCGGCCCAGCATCTTGCCGAGCCCCGGGCCCAGCATGGCCGCCCCGGAGCCGGCCCGGGCTGCGCCGCCCCCGCCCCCGCCCCCGCCGCCCCCTCCTGGGGCTGACCGCGTCGTCAAAGGTGAGAGGTGGACGAAGCCATGGGGGCCTGGCCTGAGGAGCTCTGTGTGAGGGCGGGCGGGAGACTGTCCCCTCCAGAACCGGCCCGGAAGGGCGGGCGAGTGACTGGCTGCTTCCCTTGGGGAGTGGCCCCTGGGCGGGCCCCTGCTGGGCTGGGCTGAGTCGGTGGCTGCGGATCCACGGTCTCGCTTGCCTTCTGGCCGGGGCGGGGGTTTCGCGCTCATGTTCGAGTACCCGAGGGGGTGAGGCTACTGGCCGCAGTGAACCCTTTTCTTTTCCTACTCGGTCTATCAAAGCGGCCTGGGGCTGCGATCAGCTTCCTGCTCCGCGACAGCTGCATGCGTGTCTTGCGGGAACAGATCTAGGGGCTCGGAGACCTTCGGCCACGCGGGACCGGGCTATGAGCAGTCAGCTATCACCTCGGTTTTGGCCCACGCCTGTTCCCCAGTGACAGGCTATTCGCGCTTAGCACTCGCCGCAGGGGTTTGCGTTCGGCACCCAGGTATCACCCGTACAGAAATTGGGTGAACCATATGGGCAAAGGTGAAAGGATGAGCTACGGCTTGCAGGCCCGATTTTAACAAGAAAGGCCCCGGTAACAGCAAAGAAAGGGGGGAAAGCCGCCTGGATAGGCAGAAGCATTTCCTTAGAAAATCGTCAGTGCTGGTCAAAGGCCAAACGGGGGTTACCCCTCCTCTGCCAACACCCACACACTCCCTGTAGAAGAAAAAGTTAAATATTTCTCAGCTGATGCCAAATTTATGGATGTCTACCAACAGGTCAGCAGATTAATTTAAAATAGAGGAATTGAAGGCTAATTGAGAGTTAAGGCTTAAGATTTCCATGCTCTCTGGGAGAGCCCATCAACTTCAGATACTGCCACGAAGGTGAAAAACAGAATTTGAAAGTGACTTTTCTTTACCATGTAGCTTAGTCAATAAATTGAAATCGTCTTAGACCAAAGTTTTCTTCATTGTATGAGGTTTATTTTTGAAAGATACCTTTTTATCCTACCAGCTTGCTGACACACTGTATAAACACCCTTATCCCAGTGTTTGAAATCTGATCTGATATGTTTCCATTGAAATGTTAAAAACAAGAAAGCCTATTTCCCGTTTTGTTTTAAATCTTCAACTTGAGCCTCCTTTAATAATAACAATAAATTGTGTTCAGGCTTATGAAAATTACTTTTTAAAGTTAGTATATCCAGTTTGACCCAGCATTGAAATGTGCAGAATTAAGTTTATGGAGTGCTTGTTCTGAGAAATCTTTTTAAAAAGGAAAAGAAAGGTAGGTCAGGGATTTGTCCTGTCCTGAAATCCTAGAGTTTTGTTGGGTGGGAACAGGAGACGTGGGCTGCCTCTTCAATTTCTGATTGTTGTTTACTTCCCTGACACTTCTCACTATATTAGATGGACAGTCAATCACATTCCTGAACAGTGAGTTTATGGTCTCCTTGTATATGGTAATGTTTTCCCTGTACTGCTTTATTACAGTAAAAATAAGATTCCAAGCATAAGCCATATTCCTTAAGGATAAGTTGTGAATCCAAGACACTGTACATTTTAAAGTTTGTTTATTGATATGGAATAAAAGTCATTTGATATAGGTAAACTAATTATAGTTAAGTAGACCTCATGGATGTGAGTTCTCACATGCTTATAGTATATTTTTATCAAGACAATTTTTAACAAATTCTTTATAGAATTTGTTAGCTAGTTTGCGTGCCTGATAGAATATATTTGAAGTCAGTGTACAGCTAGTGCATACTGCTCATGGAGTCTCATCTCTGGCTTCTGGGGAAGTTAGGTTTTATCTCCAAATTCCTTTCTTGCCTTTCTCTTTCAATAATTGTACCATAGTATTTGATGATACTGTAGTCTGAAGATAAGTGACCACAGTGTTAGATGAACTTAAGTTTACCATGTTAAGATCCAGATTCCTTTTAAGTTCAATATGTGCTAGTTGCACTGTACCATTTCACAGTAGTATAATTAGGGAGATCATCACTGACGCTGAATGAGAGTAGTCTTACTCCCTTAAGCTTTTTATTTTCTCTAAATTTGTGTTCTTCTAGTTAGGAGGTCTGTATTTTATGGGCATGTAGGTTTTGAATGGAATATAGATCTTTTTGTGTTTAGTAACCAGTGCCTGAAATTCACTTCATGTGATGTTTGAAATCTAAGAATATCGTAATTCATATATAAATGTATTTAGCTCGTCACTGAAATTATTAGTGGTAATTCCATATAACTAGTTATAGGTGATTAGATTTCCTAGTTAAAGCAAATTCAGTTCTGAGCTTACTCCAGCTGCTGGCTCAGGTCACATTCTTGTTTGAAAACTGATGTAGCCCAAATGATATAGATGAGATGCTATGCCCTCTTAACTATTATTTTTCCTTTAGCTAAGATAAAAAGTTAGAAATAAAATAGAAAAAAACTAGGAAAAACAACTAAGTGTATCTACATGAGTACCTTACTGCCACATCAGCAAAGTTGGTGTAGGTAACTAAATCATAAAACCCAGAATTTATGAATATTACTGTCTTCCCTTTCACTCCACCCCTGCATATTTACTTCACCTGAATTGTCCAAATCCTTTCTTTACTTTCCCGAGACCTTTAAATACACATTTTTTTGCTCTATAAATGAAGTTTCAGATTTGTAAAATTAGATTGTTCCTTGAGATTATTAAATCTGTTAGTTTTAATACAGAAATTCACCTTAGAGGACATTTTCTATCCTGTGCATGTTGTTTTTAGTACCCACCAGTGTGACCTACTCTCTTTAGAATTTAGCATTCAATACATTTTCTTTAAGTTGTAGGTTGTACTTTCTCTCTTAAATTACCAGACTTCAGATTGAACCAAATGTTGAAATATGTTTGTGATTCTAGTTTTTTAAGTGGATGTATTTGTGATGGGCCACCTTATGATTCACTCAGGTTCTGTTGCCAAATGCCCTGCTTCTGAGTCTGAGTACATTGGGCTAAATGTTTTATAGTACCATACCTTTATTAGGATAACTTATTTTGATTATAGATTTTTAGATGATCCACATAGGTGTGTTGAGGGCACATAGATCCTTCATTGTTTTTTGCTATTTCTGTTTCATTATATTTTAATGCAACTCAGATTTTAATTTTTGTTTACAAAGTCTGTTTTGTGGACTTAATCTAAAAAGATAACTCTTAAAAATATTTTTCTTTCCACCCCCATTAAATTTTTAAGTATTCTAAAATAAATCTTCAGTATCATGTGTCCCAGAGAAAGCAGAGGAACGGAGAATATACTGTGTGTGCGTGCATGCATGTGTATATGTGTTTGGGGGAGAAAGAACACTGTGGAAACAAGTCATCTTAGAAGGAAAATGCCAAGAAGGAAATACTGCTGCTCCGTAGTGAGGCAAAAGCTTCAGGTTCCAGAACTATTAAATGAATTGGCAAGAGTTATAAGGAAAATTTGGTGAAAAGAACATTAATTTATTAAATGAGGTGTATTTTAGTGCCAATCATATGACTTCATTTTACCATACGAGTGTTTATACACAGAGATGAAATAAGTTGAAGTTAATTGGGCATCCTTGTATGGAACGTAAAATTTATTTAGAACACCAAATTAATCAAATAGAAAATATTCACTACCTGTCATAAGCTAAAAACTGTAGGGAGACAATGGAAATACAGAAGGTAACATAGTTTTAGTTTTGGGAAAATAAGGACTCATGAAAAGTTAATAATTTCATGCGGATGGATGTGATTAATGCCAAATAAGTGGCAAAGCCAGTGAATTATTTGAATTCAAAGTAGGTAGTGATGGCTCTGGACTGAAAAGGTTTAGTAAGGGTTTGTATAGGAAGAAAAAATCCTTGAAGGATGGGTAGGATTCAAATAAGAGAACCAGGTCTGTTTATTTGTGTACCATTTATTGAGAACCTGCTTTGTACCAGGGGTTATACTTGGCATTGGGGGTAAGAAATTGAATAATTCATATTTTGTAAGATAGATTCTCTTGGAATGTTGGTGGCATAGAAGGGGGAAGCACTAATGTAAGAAATAACATAATGAATTAAGTATAAAGTGCTAGTGGAATGTAAAAAAATTGACTGTTTTACTTGGAGAGAAAAAACATCACTAGAAATTAATTTTTGAGGTAGTCATGAGTAGATGAGTAGAATTTCAATGATAAAGGTAGGACTGGGGGTAGAGAAAATGTTTTCTGGTAGGAAAAAGAGCAACAGAAAGGCATGGAGTTTGGAAAAAAAACACTAAACAGAACATGAACTATGTGACAGTAGTTTGTAAAGTGCTTGGTGATGAGTACCAGGATAGGAAGTTGTAAATGATCTTTTGGATGCCCAAGTTGAGCAGAAAACCTAAACTAATAAGCAATGTAGCCTCTGGAGAAATTAAGAACATAAGTTATGGAGTCAAATTGTCTGAGTTTGAATCCTACCTCTACCTTAACAACCTTTTCCTTGTGGACAAGATAATTAACATCCCCAAGTCTCAAATATCTCATCTATAAAAAAGACTTAATGAAATATGATTATGGGGTTTCTGAAGAATTAATGAAGAGTGTCCATGTAAGTGTGTAACACAGTGTTAGTATTCAACCATTGGTAGCCATTATTACTAGTGAAGATTTTTAAGTAGAAGAGTGTTTTTTGAAAGTTTACTGGTGGTATTGTGAAGAATATTGGAAAAAAAGAGGCATAAATCAAAGTGTTGGAAGATTAACAGAAGAGTCCAAGTGCAGAGTGACCAAGGCATGAGTTACGGGAAAGAGAAAAACCAGATATGAAACAAATTCTGAATAATATTAAGCGGTAGATGTATTGCATCGGCGATTGAGTGTGGGGATGAAATAAGTGGGAGAGCAGAACATTTTCAGGAAACAATCAAACTAATTTTGCTTGGATTGACTAAATTGCGCAGTTGTAGGTGGGGCTAAAGGTTGGAAAGACATGTAATAGACTGGAAATGATCAAATTAAAAAAGACCTTGAAAATAAGTGTCATTTATTTCCCTTTATTTTTTAGTCCTTAACAAAACTACCCAAAATCTTTGACTACTCTCTGTTTTGTATAATCAAGGGAGAGGAAAAGAGGTTAGTTGTTTTAGTACACAAAGTGTTAAGAACTTGAACTAGCATTGCAGTAATAGGGATGTGGGAAAATGAAGAGAATTTGAAGATTCAGTCATACTTGGAATACAGAAAGAGAATGATGACACCAGTATTTTAAACCTGAGTGACAGAATGGTCATATCATATCAAAAACAAGCTAGGAAGGAGAACCAATTTTGAGGGAAAGGTATTGTATTTGAAGAAGCACCACAAATTCAAAAAGACCCAAAGGATACCTTGAAATTTTGAAGACAGTTTATGTAGGATTTATGAACCTTTCCTTAGCGCATGTGGCCAGTGTATGCTTCTACTCCTGGTGGCAGGGTGGGTTATACCATTTTTTCATGATGAGACTTTTTTTTCCTTTTTGTTGAGGTAACAGTTTACAACACTAGATTCCAGGAGTACATTTTTTCCGTTCAACAACTGCATATATCTCATTGTGCCTGTGACCAAATGGCCATTCACCATCCACTACCAACCAATTAACCCTTTGTCCATTCTCTCCCCCTATTTCCCTTCAAGTAACCACCATTCTGTCCTCAAAACCTTGCTTTTGTTCTCATTTTACTTGTTTGCCTTTTATCCTTTACATCCCACAAATGAGTAAAATCATATAGTATTTGTCTTTTTCCTTCATACTTATTTCACTTAGCATAATTCCTTCAAGGTGCCATCACAAATGACAAGATTTCATCTTTTTTATAGCTGAGTAGTTTTGCATAGTGAATATATACAACATCTTTACCCATTCATCAATCTTTGGGTACTTGGGTGGTTTCCATATGATGATACTTTTGATGACGCTTTTAATCAGAAGGGAATTGTCATACTGATACTGGTACAGATGGTACTGAAGTAACATCCTGAAGACCAATTTTAACTATGGCTTTATCCCTTACCAGTTAAAACGCCTTGAGAAAGCCATTTCATTTCTCTGAACCTGTTACCTCATTTGTGAAATGAGAGAAACCTGCTCTATCAAACTCATAGGGTGTCTCTGATAATCACATGGTATTATGCATATGAAAGTACTGTGTAAATTAAACACTATAAGTATATTATCATTGCTAATAAATTAGTATCAAGATAAACAAATTTTTCCAAACTATATCAATAATTCACTGAACATTTATTAGTACCTGTGTTCTCGTTACTATGGAGATGAAAGACAGCCTCTTCCCTTCAGAGAGCTCATAAGTTTGTGAGAGAGACAGATATTTAAGTACATTTGGTTAAGTGTACTAATACAGTTGTGCATCATATGCTATTGTATTGTATTACAAAGAAGGAGGCACCTTAAACCTAGTTTTCAAGGACAGGAACACTGAAATCAAGGTTAAGGACAAGAAAAAACTAGCAAAAATTGGCGGGGGGGGGGGATTTACAGTGTGGTTAGTATACCTCCAAACATTGGAGAATGCAAACTACAGAGACAAAAAAGTGATATTGTTTTAAAAAATGAAAATAACAAAGAATGTGTCTGGAATGTGAGATATTTGCAAAAAATTAGGGTTGGGGGCCTCCCTGGTGGCGCAACAGTTAGTTAAGCGCAGCACTATGAAGCTATCCAGAGCCACTGCAGCATGAGTTTGATACCCGGCCAGGGAGATTCCCACATGGCGCAGCAGACCTCTCCTATCTTGCCCGCTGCTCCCCTCAGCAGTGTACTTCAGTCGATCCTGCTCCTTACTCTGTCTCTGGTGAATACTCTAACCATTCCACATCTGTGGCCTACACCCCAGCTTGTATGCATAAATAAATAAATCTTTAAAGAAAAATGAGGGTTGGAAATGTAGACAAGGGTCTGATCACAAGGGTCAGACCTATGCTAAGAAAAAGAATTTGATTTTATATAATGAAGCCAATTTTGAAACAGGAGGATGTTGAAATTTGACTTTTGGAAAAAATATTGAGTATTTTGGAGCATGGGTAAAAGTGAAAAGATTGCATTACTTCTAGGGGAAAAAAGTACTTAGGGTCTCAGGACCAAGGGAACAAAAAAAAAAAAAGAGTATTATTTAGGACCTATTGGCCACTTAGAGTGAGGAAGAAAGACTTCTAGGATAATTTCCAGATGGATAACTATATTGATGGTAATTTAGAGGAAAGGTGCATGTATTACATTTGGACATACCAAGTTTGAGTTATCCGTAGAGCAGCTAAGTGGAGATATTTGATAGTTTAATAAAGGTCTGGAATTAAGGGGCATTGTCTAGACTGGGTAGTCTGTTTGGGAGTTTTTAAAATGCTAAAGACGTGATATAAGTGAGATCAGGGTTGTATGACAGGAAAGCCAGGGACACACACTGACATTTAAAGATCAGGAAAAGGATTAGAAGTTCATGATATGGGACTATCAGATATGACCAGAGAAGTTAGAGAAAAACCAGGTGAGTGATTTCAGAAAGGTAGAGGGAAAAAGCAAGCCAGATAAATGTGGATTGAGGATGAGGAAACACAAAAGTAAGGAAATGAAGATACCCATTGCAAATTACTCTTTCAAGGAGCTTAGTTGTCAGAATGGGGATATATATGGCAAAAACAGTGATGTGGAGTTACTTGTTTGGGTCATTTTTAAGATCAGAGAGACTGAAATCTTTTATCTTCTCAAAAGAAAGACAATGGAAAATAGAAGCAGAAGAAACAGAATAGGGCCATGAGTGAAACAGGCAGGATGAACTGAAAATAAAAGGATGAGAGAGTGGGATTCAGATCACAGATGATGAATGAATACTGATGTAGATGTGCAGAGAGAGCAGGGAAAGTGAAGTTTGGTCTAAAGGCCTTAATTTTCTCAGAAATTGGGTGCAAAATTGAGTAAGAGATAAAGTGAGTGAGGGTTCGAGGAAGAGGAAGTGACCGTTTGAAATCTCTGAAAATGGGAAAGGGTATAGACTAGAATGTTTAATAGGTTTGCTGGGAGGTGCCAACAACCCACTGAAGTTGGGGTCTGAATTTGTAGTGGCACAAGGCCATTTTTATACTGAACACCCAGATAAATAATATAATAAACCAGCTAACTCATCCAAGAATTGAAGTTTTTCCTAAGAGGTAGAGTAGGAAGTACAAATGGACAGAACAATCAAAATGTTGTTTATGGGTGAGTGAATGATAAAATAGCTTCAAAATTGTAAGAGGCAAAGGTATCCAGAGAGTTTGATGTGCAGGACTGTCCAATTCTTGATTCATTTGAATAACAGATGAAGAAAAGGGAATGGATCTGGAAGGAAAGGAGCAAGAGATTGGTGTTCAGGGTTTTGGAGATGGCCAAAGCTGAGGAATTGAGTCTGTTACAGCACAGGGAGAGGGGCACCTCAGAACCCCCATCCTTGCCCATTCTAAATAGGTTCTGCCATCCCTCCCCTCCACACCCTCCCCCCCCATCAAGACAAAACATGTAAGCCCTTTAATGGAAAGGAACTTTAATACAACTAGTTTGCAGTACAGTAAAGAGGAGCAATAAAGTTTCCAAAGCAAGCACCCAAAGTTACCCATTCCTTCTTTGGGTAAATACCCAGCCAAACGGTTGGCCCAAGGTAGGGCCACTGAAGTCCAAAAGCCTGACACAGGTCTAAGACATCTTCGGGTGGGGAACCATAGAAAAGGGGCAGAAGGGGGCCACCATGTCTGGGACAAAAGGAGAAAAATCAAAATAAAAGCTGTTTAACCAGTTTGACATCTGTTTCAACCAGTCCAGGACCAATCAGCAAGCACAGTTTCTTCACATGTCTCTGCTCCTTGTGCCTCTTTCAGGTCTCCTTCTAGCTTTCTTTCTTCCTTCTCCAGTCTCCTCTCTAGCTTCCTCTCCCACTCAGCTCCACCCTCCCCTGGGTGGAGCAGAGCCCCTGGAACCTCCCCTTTTCCTGGGGACCACCTGTTATAAGTGGAGCTCAAGTCATTCAGTTCTTATGTGTTACATAGTTGGTCCATATGGATATTGGATGATGGTAGGATTTAAAGTGCATAAGGAGGGGCCTCCCTGGTGGCGCAGCGATTAAGCACTGTGCTGTGGAGCTGTCGGCAGTGGCAACTCGAGTTTGATGCCCAGCCAGATTCCTACATGGCACCGCAGACCTCTCTTGCCTCGCCCGCTGCTCCCCTCAGCATTGTTTTTCAGTCCATCTGCCTGTTCTGCTCCTCACTCTGTCTCTGGTGAACCCTCTCGCTGCCCCACGCCTCTGGCCTGTACCCCACTTATATGCATAAGTAAATTTAAAAAAAAATAAAGTGCATAAGGAGAGCCAGGAATCTTGAGTGTAGGATGAATGTGAGAAGTGACTTGAAGTTTAGTGGATGGCAGAGACAAGGCTAAAGTAGCTAGAAGGCATGAACTGCAAAGGAGACTTTTTTTTTTCTGTGAAGTGATGATGTTGGAATTGGTTACGGTTATTAGTTATTCTTTCAAGAGAAGGTAAGTCTTGCTATGCTAGGAGTAGTAGAGTGTAGGAAAATGGACAGTGTCCATTTTAAATGAAAGTGTTGAGAAGAGTTGATCTTCAGGGAAACAGATTTAATTAAACTAGAAAGATGAAGACAGCATTCTGTGAAGAGTTAAAGTGTAAGTGTAAGGCTAGAAGGATAGATTTTTTTTTTAAAGTTTTATAATGGGAGTTCTATAAATCTCAATGACAAAGACTGGGTGAGAAGAGATCAGCCAAGAGAACGGCATGATGTGAGAAAAGAAATACAGAATATAGATGACACGAGGAACTTTGTTTTAAATAGTTTCCAAAGATGGAAATGATGGGAAATACAGGCATCTGAATGATAGTTTGAAGTACAGTTGTTCAGTTGGTACTGGTTGCATCATAGTTGCTGTTGAAGTCCTCATGTGCTAATAGTTTGTAGGGTTTGCTTAGAGTTTCAGAATAAGAATAGTTAATTTCAGGGTTCCTTACCCAGTAGTAGAAAAAATAAAAGCCTTCCTCTTTCCCATCACTGATCAATCCCTTTTTTCCCCCCAGCTTTCTAAGTTAAAACCTTTAAGACATTTTTAGCCACCATACATTAAATCCGAGTGAAAATACCTTTTGAATGTTAATGATTACAGATATATTTTTCCAGTCAAAGTTAGGTTGAAGGAAAAACTTATTTAATTTTTTAATTTTTTAAAGATTTCTTTATTTATGCATACAAGCTGGGGTGTAGGCCAGAGGTGTGGGGTGGTGAGAGGATTCACCAGAGACAAAGTAGGGAGCAGAACAGGCAGATTGACTGAAGTACACTGCTGAGGGGAGCAGCGGGTGAGGCAGGAGAGGTCTGCTGCACCATGTAGGAATCTCCCTGTGCTGCACTGGCTCTGGATAGCTTCGTAGTGCTGCGCTTAACTAACCATTGCAGCACCAGGCAGGCCCGAAAACTTTATTTTTAAATTTTTTTTTTTTTCAGATGAGCGGATAAAGGAGATGTGGTATATAAAATTAATTTTTTTCTTGTTGAAGTAACATTGATTGACGAAACTGTATATGTTTTAGGGGTATAGGTTCACATCTTTTAAAATGTATCACCACATGGTGCCCACCACCAAAACACCAATTGTCCTTTTCCACAGTCTTTTGCACCCCTTCCACCCTTTGTTCTTACCCCTCCCATTTCTGGTGGTTCAGTTCTGTAGTCAGATTCCAGGGGTTTATTTTAATTTTGTCTGTTCCTTTATATTCTACATATGAGTGAAATCTTCTGGTATTTGCCTTTCTCCTGACTTATTTAGGTTGGAATTCCATTCATATTGTCACAAGTGGGAATTCTTTTTTTTTCAATAGCTGAGTAATATTGTGTTCTGTGTATGTACCACATCTTTTTATTTTTTTTGTAGATGTTCTTTATTAAGTTGAGAGACTTCCTCTTAGTATTTTTTGAGCAATTTGTAATGAACTTAACTTTATCCCACATCTTTATCCACTCACCTGTCATTGGACACTCAAGTTGTTTCTATAACTTGGTTATTGAACATGGTGCTGCAATGAACATGGGAGTGAGTATATCCCTTGGAATTCATGTTTTTATATTCTTTAAATAAATGCCTTGGAATGGAATTGCTGTATCATATGGTAGATATATTTTTAACATTTTTAGAACCTCTATATTGTATTCATAGGAGTTGGATTAGTCTACATTCCCACCAGCAATGTCTGAAGATTCTTCTTGTTCCATACCATCACCTACAGTTATTTCTGTAGTTGTCACAGTTGTGAGGTGGCATCTCATTGTGGTTTTTATTTCCATTTCCCTGATGATGAATGATAATGAACAATTTTTCATGGAGAAGTGTCTGTCTAGCTCTTATGCCCATTTTTTTGATTGGGTTATTTGTTTTCTTGTGTAGTTATATGAGATTTTCATAGATCTTGGACATTAATGACTCTTGTTAAATGTATGACGAGCAGATGTTTTCACTCATTTAGTAGGGTGTCTTTATGAGTTTTTATGCTGTGCAGAGGTTTTATATTTATAGTTGATGTAGTCCCATTTGTTCTTTAGCTTTTCTTTGGTCTGTGTTTTTGCTTTTGTTTTCCTTGTTCTTGTTCCCAAAGTCCTCAAAGTATCACTGAAGTCATTATTGGGGAGTGTTTTGCCTGTGTTTTCTTCCATGCAATTTATGGTTTCAGGTTTTAAATCCAAATCTTCAATCCATTTTGAACTGATTTTTGTGTATGGTGTGAAGTTGTGGTTTAATTTCATTCTCTGGTATGTGACTGTCCAGTTTTCTCAATACCATTTGTTGAAGAGACTTTCCTTTTCCCATTGCATGCTCTTGGCCCTGAAGGGAAATTTTCAACAGAATAATTTAATCAGAATGAATATTACTAAGTGAGGTTTTCTAATGTTGGAATGTTGGTAATTTTAGGTTATTTTGTAGCTCTTTAGGTTGTTCCAGCTAAATTTTAGCCATTTTACTTATTGACCATTCTCATATATTTATGTTTTGACTTTTCCATGTCACAAATATAAAAATAAGGGGAAAAATGTAGGAAATGTAGGAAGAAAACCTTGGTAAAGCAGAAATTATTGACTGAAGATTAATTAATGAAATGAAAAACCTTTTAAAAGCCTAAAAATAGATGGAAAAACTTTAAAATGTCTTAGGAGTTGCAAAACAAAGTAGTAGTTGAGAATATAAAGTTTTAATGGAAAGAACTGATAAAGAATAGAATTGGACTTTCAGTGCTAAACTATTTCTTATTATTGTACTATTTTTATTGAAGTAACAATGGTTTATAACATTGTGTATGAGTTTGGGATATAGGTTCACACTTCTCAGGTGTATGTTACAATACCAGACCCACTACAGGCTGTGGTGAACTTATGTGGATTTTCAATGATGCACACCTGAAATTTACATAATTCAGTGTTACTTCAATTAAAAAAAGTTCTTACAGTTTCTTCGATAAAACTGAGAGAATTCTTTACAAAATTTTAACCCTTTCTTCTCCAATAGGGTTAATAATTAACTCCCTTTTAGGCCAAATTCTGTTTGGTCATTTTTCTTCTGCCTGGTCACATCATGTCTCCAACTCTTTACTCTAGCTGCCAAACAATCTCTTGTTTTCTCATTTACTGGTCGATTACTGCTATTCTTTAGAAACTCTTAATTCTCCGTTTTGTGTTTTATTCTTCTATAGGTTCATCTATTTTTATTTTTTATTTTATTTTATTTTTTAAAAAGATATTTATTTATGCATACAAGCTGGGGTACAGGCCAGAAGTGTGGGGCGGCGAGAGGGTTCACCAGAGACAGAGTGGGGAGCAGAACAGGCAGATGGATGGAAATACACTGCTGAGGGGAGCAGCGGGCAAGGCAGGAAGGGTCTGCTGAGCCATATGGGAATCTCCCTGGCCAGGCTTCAAACTCGCGTCGCCACTGACGACAGCTCCACAGCGCAGCACTTAACCGCTGCACCACCAGGGAGGCCCCAATTTCATCTATTTTTAATCCTGTGGCATTTCCTCACCCCTCAACCTATACTCATTCTTTAAGAGGTATTCCAGCTGGTCTTGAAATGTAAAAGTATGCCTGGAATTAAAAAAGGAGAGAAAAGCATAACCCTTGGACCAGGTAGGCAGTTTATACATTCCCCGCCCCCCGCCCCCAAGTTAAAGAAGAGGCAATACCTCAGTGAGAATGTGGAGCGTTCACATTGTGCATTTTAACGTGTAACACTGTTGGTGACTGACTGAGTTGGGGAAGGAGGCAGGCAGTCTCTATCTTGGATTTTTAGGAAATTCTGTATTTTGAATAGAATTCTGCCATGAGTGGGATTTTGTTGCCTCTCTTTAGAAAGTATGTATACATAATCTAGAATGTAGCATCTCAAATGGTATCTCTTCCTGAGTAGAGTAATAAAAAATTTCCCTTCACCTAATGGGTAAAGTATAATCCCATCTTGATTTCAGAATTTTGTATTTAAGAGATTTAGACTTATTTTTGTAGTATCCCCAAAGTAACTTATTTTATTTAGTGATCAATGATTAAATTCTTTAGTTTTTAAACAGTTGGTTTACTGATGGCAAATTTAATTATAGCATATATAATGTTTATTTTTTAATAAAAACATACTTCAATGGAATATGCGGGAACTATTTTGAGGGAATAATGTATTTTGATGCCTTATTCTCAGTTTAGTAACAGTAATGGAAATAAATGTTCTAATGAAAGAAAAATAAGTCAGTTCAAAATTTTTTAACTAAGTATCAAAAAAAAGGAAAGTGAGGGATTGATTTCAAAATCTTAGAAATAGTTGGTACCTTCTGTCTCATTCTTATCTCACTTCTAAAGGATTGAGTTCTTTATAAAATTTTTTTCTTCATATGAGAATGTGTCTATTATTCTTCTTTAGGCAATTACTATAATTCTGTCCAACCTCTGTTTTGAGTTATTTTATGTTGAAATGTGAAGTAGCAATTGGTCTTAAACATTTTCAGTTTTCTGTATGATAATTAATAATCACAGATGGCCCTGAAACATGAAGAAAATACTGTATACTGTATGCCCAAACATAAAGTTTTTTCCTGAAGATTTTTTTTGAAAAGGAACTGCCTTTGAGTCTGTACATAGTCTTACTATAAATTTCTCACTCTTTGTTTTGAAAAACAGCACTATTTAGTAAAGAGCCTAAAACTACTTCAGTCTAAGCTGCTTGAATGACTAAAGAAAGAGGTCACTTGGTGGATCTAGTTTAAAAAATAGGGGGGAGCAAATAAATGTAACAGACAGGTAATAATTTTTCCAAGTTATATGCCCCCAAAATTGTGTTAGATACCATTGAAACAGACCCTCCTATTTTCCAGTCCATTTAACAAGTACCTTTTACCACTTTAAAACAAAACAATTGGTGATTGTGGAAATCATAAATATACTACATGAGTAGTAAAAACATATAAATGTATGTGTATATATATATATATATATATATGTGTTACATGAGTTAAAAAAAAGAAATGGGAACTGTGGCTTAAGATAAATTTGTGGTGATGGAAATTTCTGAGACAGCTTAAATGGAAGTGAAGATGGTTTGCTTTTGGCAAATAGTACATGACTCAAAAAGGACTCCCATTATAAGGAATACACTGATGTTGAAGATGGGAATGAAAATGTTTTGTGAAATATGAAGGTAGGTGAAAAAACAGTATTTCAAAATTAGCATGATTTATTAATGTTATTTCAGACCTCTTTGTTCATCCATGAATACATTTTAATATCATAAGAATTTGACTTTTTATATCCCTAAAAGTTTCTGTGAACTTTGCCAGAAAACATTGGTTTTTATATTATTAAGAACATGGTCAGTCACCTTATATCTGGGATTTCTTTCTATTCAGGCTTATGTAGTATTAAGTTGTATTTATTATACTTCACTTAATGTGAGCGTTTAATATGTTTTGAGAATTTTGCCAAAAAATGTTTTGACTTAAAGTTTTAGTTACCTTGAAAGAATTTTTAATTTTGTGAGACATTCACTTCTCTAATAATTCTTAGCAAAGTACATGTTATATATTAGCTATTAAAATATAATTTGATTACTCTTTTTAAAAAATTAATACTGCTATCCAATAAATAAATGAAAACTCCAGCTTTCTATTTTTCTTTTATTTATTTAGATCCATTGAAGTTTTTGTTAGTATATTAATAGTATTTTTTATTAATTAAAAAAATTACAGCTGTCCCTTTCCCCCCAACACATCGATTGACATCTGAAGAAGTATTTGATATGGATGGGATACCCAGGGTTGATGTTTTGAAGAACCACTTAGTAAAAGAAGGTCGGGTAGATGAAGAAATTGCACTTAGAATTATCAATGAGGGTGCTGCCATCCTTCGGAGAGAGAAAACTATGATAGAAGTAGAAGCTCCAATTACAGGTACACCTATTTATGTTTTGGATTATTTTTTTGGTCACACCTTTATTTAGTTGGATATGAAACTGTTTCCTCTTCAGTGATATTATTACAGGGCAACTACATCCTTTCCCCCAACAATATCATACACTAAATTAACATACTTTCTTAAATTTTCAAATTATTTTTTTCTTTCTTTTTTTTTTTTAGTTTTCCCATCTTCAGTGAACAAACATGATTCTAAAAAACCTAAATGCAAGTTAGTCTGATATGCTTTTGTGGTTTCATCAGTTGTGTTGGCCATAATTCAGTTTGATTCAATAAATATTTTGCTTTGAATCATTTGTGGCAAATACCTCAATGTCCTATCAACTACCAAAGAAGATAAATTAGAACAGAAAGTATTGAATTGCAAGAGATTTTACTGCCACAACTATAATTTTGTCATTCTAAGACTTATACACATGCTTAGATTCCTAAAGAGGAGCTTTATAAATTTAGATGAAAATTTTGCCACAGTCTACAGATTTCATTATTTCTGTAATATCTTGTTTTCAGTCATGAGCACATGAACACTTGGGTACACATCATTGCTATAGACAACTTTGTTCTTAGATATTTGATAGAATGTACAATATCTCTTCTGTAAAAGAGATGATAATTTAAGTAAAATTTGTTAGGATAGAGGCTTTACGTGTGTGTGTGTGTGTGTGTGTGTGTGTGTGTGTGTGTGTATGTAACTAATAATCTTCTTGTTTCAGTGTGTGGTGACATCCATGGCCAGTTTTTTGATCTGATGAAACTTTTTGAAGTAGGAGGATCACCTGCTAATACACGATACCTTTTCCTTGGTGATTATGTGGACAGAGGTTATTTTAGTATAGAGGTAATAATGATATATTGTCATTTGATTTGCTCTTAAGTGTTAACATGGATGATTTCTATTAATTCCTGATAAAATGAAATCCTTATTTTTAATACCTCTGCATATTCTGAAGTTTTGAGACAAGCTACTGTTTACTCCTCTTCTGTTTTTTAAACATCATAATAATTTTCTTTGTATTACTTTACATAGTTATAATTGCCATTTTTCCAAATGGAAATTGTAAGCAAACTGAGGGATCTTTATTGCTCTGTTATTCAGTGGCTCAAAGCAGCTAGTACTATTTATGTCTCTTGCACTGATGCATATGCTAATCTATGTGAAAAAAGATTAATTGAATTTTCTCTGAATAAAAACTTATTATAACGCTTTCATTGTTTTAAAACCTATTGATTTTTTTCCCTCCTCTTATATCTATTAAAACCCAAGTATATCTTATGTAGCCTTGTATATCCTAAAAGTATGCATTTGTTTTAAAAAACTCAACAGGCATTAAAATGGCCTATTAATCATCACTTAACCATAGATGATTCTTTTTGTTCCTTTTACTTCTTAAATATATGTAAGATAAGGTAAATATAGAACAACTTGTATTTTCTAATATATAATCTCCTTTTTTGAAATGTAAATGGGACCGTATTATAATTTTGTTCTTTATTTGCTTTTTTTCGTACATCTCGGGCTATGATGTCTTTCCAGTTAGTATATATACATTTGTAGCATCATTTTTAATAACTGCATTCCATGCCATTGGATAAACAAATTTAATAAATTCTTTATTTTCGACACTAAATGTATTCCAGAATTTTGAAATTACAAATGATGCTTCATTGAGCCACGTTAGCTATACCCTTTGCATACTTGCCTAATTGTTTCTGTAGAATGGATTCCTATAGGTAAAATTACTGGGTAAAAACTCTACCTGTAAATAATTGTGTTGAGCATTTAATATATTCTAAGCATTTAACATGCATTTGTTAATAATCCTCACAACAACTTTATGAATTAAGTGCTGTTATTTTATCTGTTTTATAAATGAGGAACCTGAGGCTCAGAGACGTTAGGTAACACTGGTCAACAAATTTTTACAAAAGTAATGTTAATGAAATAAAATTAGTCATTTCCTATCAATTTGTATGTGCTCAACATGAATATGACAGTCAAATTCTAATTTTGGCTTAGTTTTTTTTGTAATCTGCAATAAATTGATGTTTACATCATAAAATGCATGCCAATAGTAATAGGCTTATGGTGAATACCTGTAAAAAATCAAGTCATAGACTACTTATTAGATTTTTTTGCTTATCTCTTGTACAGCTGTTCAGGAATAAAATAGATGGAAGACGGTTTCCATTGTGCAAAAGCACAGCCTTAAGATTCAGTTTCAAAGAGTCTAGAAATAGTCTCCATTCCTGTGGGTCATGAGTGATTTCTAGGGCATTCATGAGGCCCTCAATATCAGAACAGAATACCAGAGTACTTTCCTTTCTGAAGAAAGGCTCCAACTGCTGGTCTTGCCTTCAATATAAAGTAATTGTGACAGCTTCTTCTAGAAGATTCCATAGTTGGAGTCTTGATCCTAGCAATTCTGCCTTGTTCTTGGATAAGTCCAAATCACGATGCAGGTCATTGAGTTCTTCCTGAGTTAGTCTGTGTGGGGTTGATGATGCACCATAGTGAAAATCTGGATCACTGCATGCTGATGGAACAGGAGAAGAACAGGTCGGCTCACCCTTGTCCTCATCAGATGAATCAAGAGAATATTCTGCTGGAGGTTCTGGAATAGGAAGTCCCTCACCATGTGGAACTGGTCTCCATGCAGACAGAATGTTTGGGTAGACGATTCTCAACTTCTTTTGCTTTGTTATTCCGCCGGAAAGAGTAGGACCCAAGCAGAAATAACAGTCTTATATGTGGTTGCTTGGCTCTCTCCACACCATGGGGACTGCAAATGGCATGGATGGTCTTTTGCCATTTAACCACTGTGAAAGCTGTGTTGTCCATGTGGCATAGCATATATGCGGGGCCCAAGGCTTGTCTTGGTCACCAACCTTGCATCCAAAGTAAAGATGATAAGACTTCTTCACTTGAGAAATGATCCTTTTTTTCTAGTTGGCAAATGTCACTTCCCCACAAATAGAGCAGAAATTGTCCATGCTATTAATGCAGTGTCGAGGCATTACTGCTCTGTATTGTGCCTAAATGGATAAAATAATAACAGTTCTATGGAACAGCACCTTAAACTGTCCCGCACAAAGTCTGAAATATTTTCAATGCTCAACCTTTCTGACAGGGCTTTCTGTAGTGCACTGATGACATCAGCTTACTTCAGCAGCCGCCTAGCAGTAGTATTGCATTGCATCAGAAAATGATGCAGTCAACTCTGGATGATGTGTGCATGATGGTGTTATGCAATGTGCTGCAATATGACATCATTCTAGGCTGATTTATGATGTTGTTGCAGTCCTACTGGATAAATTGACACGGTAAAACATATAAAATGAATTATATGAAATATCTTCAAAACGAGAGCTAGTAAAAAATTTTCAGGGTTATATTCCTGTTCAGCACACCAAGATACTACACATTAGGTCCTTTTTATGTCAGTAATGATCTCACTGTTGACCAGTGTCATTTGCCCCCAAGGTCACATTGTTCTTCAGCAGTGCAACTAGGCAATCCATCGCAAGCCTGTGCTGTTAAACCACCTCTCTCAGTAGATATTGAAGTCTTACTTGGTGAATTTCTGTGCTGCTACTGTTTATAATCCCTTCTCCATTGTTTTCAGCTTCCTTTATGAGGAATGCTATCACTCCCAGGGGAGTTCAGGGGTCTGAAATTCCCTTCAGAACTTTATTGTTCTTCCTTCCATCCATCATTTCATCATCAGTCTCTTTAGTCATCACCAGGGCTTCAAGAAAACTAGAAAATGGTCTTTCTTAATAAAAATTGGGACCGTTAAGAGAAACAAAATAATATTATTAAATAATATAGATTAATAATATAACTAAGTGGTATAAAATAATCAATTTGGGAAATGTAGTTGGTAACTGAACTTGTTGGTGTGTATGTCCTTGTGTTAGTGTGCTTTGTAGCTGACTCTTAATATGTTATTGTTATAAAAGGGAAATAACGAATCAAAATGTGTGAAAAATAATTGGTCAAATTACTTTTTGCCTTGTGAATAAAATGAAGGTATGAATAATTACACATTGGAGTATATCTTAACTTTTGAAAAATTGTTTTTTTCTTTTTTGTGTGATTATATTAACAGTGCTAATTTCCATATGAAATAGTCCTTTTTTTATAATGAATAAGTAAAAAGTGAATCTGTTTCTTGTTTTAAATTGATTTAGGGAAAAGCATTTGTTGTCCGTGTATTTAAATATTCTTTTTATTTTAAAAAAGCATGTCTTTGAATCAGTTTAGATAATAAGTATCTACTTTATATGAGGCAACAGTCAAAATTAATAAGATAAAACGTGACTGTTCCCTTCATCAGGCAGCATGGCACGTGCTTAAAATCAGAGGATGAGACTTCTGTCTTCAGTTACATACAAGTTTGATGATTTCAGACAAGTTACTTAAGCTCTTTGCTTCAGTTTCCTCGTTTGTAAAATAGAGATAATGTTTACACACTTCATTGGGTTGTTTGAGCAATAAATGAGAAGCTGATTATAGTGCTTGACACTTTCTAAGTATTTAATAAACATTACTGCTATTATTTTTGATACTACTATTTAATTTATTGATGTGCCTGAGGAGACCAGTTTCTACTAATTGTTTTTACAGCAAGCAGTCTGTAAATCTAAAGTAATTAAATAGATTATTTGACTCATTTATTCAACAAATAAGTATTGTATTTTTTTAAAGTGTAGAATCAGAGGTGATTATTAATATGATAAAGTCCCTGAGATCATGAAACTTATGTCTTAGTAAGGGAGAGAGAGAAAAAGATACTAAAGAGTAATAGAGATTTTACGGGTAATAGATTTATTGAAAAAGAAGCAAAGTTCAAACAAAATTAGTTAAACAAAAATGCATGATAAATTCACTGGAAATGTTTTCTTTTACAGTGTGTCTTATATTTATGGGTCCTGAAGATTCTATATCCAAGCACATTATTTCTCCTGAGAGGCAACCATGAATGCAGACACCTTACTGAATATTTTACCTTTAAGCAGGAATGTGAGTACTGCCAGGAGAAATATTTTCACTTCCTCAATATTCTTTTGGAGTGATCTAAGTAGTAAGAGTTAAGAAAACTTTATAGTGTAATATATAATAAGAGATTTTGTATCCGAACACATAAGGCTTTGAGAAAGTTTGTGAAGAGCTCTCTTACATTTAACAACATCTTATTCAAGTGTTTTCATTTCAGTATTTCCTATTAAGTTTGATTTTTACAAATTGTACTTAGGAACAGTTTTGACTTTTATATATAGTTTTAATGTTACATTTATTTTTCTAATAGAAAGTGAAAATCAAAAGGAGAAAAATTTGTTGCACTGGGGATTTTTGTCTCCTATTATTGACGCATTCCCATGAATATTCTTAGCAAATTGTTTATCCTGTCATTATTATAGACTGTTTTATACATATATTAGTGAATTGAAAATTTAATTTACAATATTTACCCTGTTTTTCTCTTAAATTACTATAGCAACCATACCGTACAGAGCAGCCACATGATACAGAGCAATATTTGACCCCTTTTTCACACTTCATATCTGTGTGCTTGTTAATACAGTAGGTCTCCTTTATTTTCGGGTGATAGATTTCAAGACCCTCACTGGATTCCTTAAACTGAGGATTTATTTATACTTTTTATTGATTTATATTTATGTATTTTTTCTTTATACATGCATAACAGTGATAAAGTTTAATTTATAAATTAGGCATAATAGAGATTAACAACAATAACTCATACAATTATAACAATATACTATAATAAAAGTTATGTGACTGTGATCTTTCATTATATTTTAGGATATAATATTTTTGTAACTTGGTTGACTACAGGTAACTGAAACCTTGAGAAACAAAACTGCATTTAATGGTGTCATGATTGATTTAAGTCTTAGAATTAAATTTTAATGGTATTAGTAATTATATTTCTTAGAATTAAATTTTAAAAATATTAGTAATTTCAGAATTATTGAAACCCAAAACCAGAGCCATTGAAAATTGTAATACTAGACTTCTTGTAAAAGGAAAAAAAATCTAATGATGCTTAATGGCAGAGATGGCAAATTCATATAATTTACTGGGTTAGGTGGGAAACATAAATGAATGTAAGATGAGACTTGGCAAGTACACTCTTGACCTAAAAGCAGTCAGAATTTTTATTAATCCACTGATAAACAGGTCTGTCAGCAGGTATCAGTTTAGAACCTCTGGTTGCTAGAAGATTAACAACAATAAGTCATAAGTTTCTCATCTTTAGATATTACAATATTAGAAAAGGAAAAGGAACTAAGCTTTTGTTTTCTTAATACCAAACCACGCACCCAAATCATAAATATCCAGGAATTTAAAGGTATAAAGGAACAAAGGAATGTGCATGATACTCTTTATAACTTAGTGGAGTTTTGTGGAGTTTTGTATTTATGTTTGCTTCCTGCTTCATTGTCCATTTTAAGCATTCATTGTCGACTAGAGGAACCTCTTAGCCTTTACAGCGTATTAATATGATATTTCTTTCTTTTTAAATTGGATAGGCTTTGTTGTGATAATGTAGTGGTCTTTAACAACACAGTAGTAATTGACCCTAAGAATAAAACTATTCAGATTATTTTAACTGTAAGTATAGTTCTCATTTTTCCTTACTTTGTCTATAAAGGTGAAGGATTGAGCTGTTTTCAAAGGTTTGTTTTATTTATTTTTAGTAATATTTTATGACTACTACATACCCAAAGTAAATTTAGAGAGAGCAGGTATTTTGTCTTTCAGACCAATAATATTACTTTTTTTTGCTGATTCCTATAGGACAAGATGCATAGCTTTAAAAAACTTTGTATACAGTAAGAATTCAGTTTTGATTCTGGGTTGTGACAAATGCATAGAGTTGCCTACCATAGTCATGATACAAACATTTTTCACCATCCTGTAAATATAGTTTTCTTGCTTTGGTTTTATAGTTTCACATTTATATATTTTCAAAATGGTCGACTTAGTGATATAACTTTAAAGTATTTAGTATTTTCTTTTTCTAGGTAAAATTAAATATTCAGAAAGAGTCTATGAAGCTTGTATGGAAGCTTTTGATAGCCTGCCTCTTGCTGCACTTTTAAACCAACAGTTTCTTTGTGTTCATGGTGGACTTTCACCAGAAATACACACGCTGGATGATATTCGGAGAGTGAGTATTTTCAATCCACGGTTGATTCCTATGTGTAGTACATTTTTGAATAGATAATAAAAGCTTCAGACTTATCACTGTCAAGATTTGGTAATGATAGAAGTTAATATATTAATATTTTAAGAAAATATCTTCTAATCATTAAGAACACTGTTGTATGGACAGTAGTCAAAGTTATTACTACTTTACTGTGTCCATTCTGTTCTCATTTTGCTAAGTTATCTCTTCCTTTTTTTTCTTTCACAGTTAGATAGATTCAAAGAGCCACCTGCATTTGGACCAATGTGTGACTTGCTATGGTCTGATCCTTCTGAAGACTTTGGAAATGAAAAATCACAGGAACATTTTAGTCACAATACAGTTCGAGGATGTTCTTATTTTTATAAGTAAGAAAAATAACTCCAAGATTAATGATATTTTAGTTGTTAAAATAGCATACACTTCATATAGAAAAGCATTATTTTACTTAATTTACTCTCTTTCCCCCACAGCTATCCAGCAGTGTGTGAATTTTTGCAAAACAATAATTTGTTATCGATTATTAGAGCTCATGAAGCTCAAGATGCAGGGTAAGAATTCTGTTTCCCTGACCCAAATTAACACCTTAATTACAAATCAAACATAGTAACCATGATTGATGCTTTACGATGCATATTAAGCTATTTGTTTTGCAGCTATAGAATGTACAGAAAAAGTCAAACTACAGGGTTCCCTTCATTAATAACAATTTTTTCGGCACCTAATTACTTAGATGTCTACAATAATAAAGGTAAGATGTTGTTAATAAAAAAAATTGTTAAACAACTTAGCGTTTTAATTTACTTTTTAAAAAAAAGCATAGAAAAGGGGCATTGTTTGAAACTGTAACTGTCCAAATCTTATCATAAAAAACTATAAGATATAAGGGAGGGGAGAGAACAAGAAATAAAAATCCAAAATGTGAAACTTAAGTTATGTGTAACCATAACTAGTCACTCACAAAAGCTGTCTTGTAAAAGAATGCTTTCAGTTAAAGTATGTCAAGCAAAATCAAACATGATTTTCTTAAACTCCCCTTTCTTAAATCTTTCCCCTTATAGTCAAGATAATGTTTTTTGTTTGCACAAAGCTGCTGCTGCTGCTTTGACTATTTTGTTTATTTGCACTATATAGTTGTTTATCATGTTTTTTGTTTTATGTTTGTTCACTGATCTAGTCTGTCTGTGCCGTTCTTCTTCCCTACTTTTCCCTTCACAGTCTTATCACTGCCCCTTGAAGATCTATATTTGAGCCTTCTTTGATTCGTTCTTCCCTTTCCTTTCTTTCTTCCTTTTTTTTCCTTTACTTTCAGTTCCAGTGATTTCCATTCCCTCTCCTTCCTTCCAAATTTGATCTGCCTATAATAATTGTGTTTCATTTAACTTTGAGCATAACTTTGACTATTGACAGATAATACCAAAGGATCTTATTCTAGTTAAGTGTATGCCGAGGACATTGAAGATGAACTTGGATATGTTTACGTAGTTCACATTTTCAGAAGAGGAAATTAAGAAGCTAGCTCTTATTCCATCTTGACATGTTTGGAATCCAGTTTATTATGCCATAGCTTCTAGGGTTAGTTTGAGTGAATGTGCCAATAGGAAAGAACAGAAGGTTAAAGACTTTTAAAAGTACATTTAGAAAGATAATGAGGTCATTGCTAAATATGGATCATGGTGTGAATTCAAAAGAACAGAATGAGTTTCATATTTTTTTTTATGATTGGAGGTAATGGTTAAAAGATTAAACCATTTACCAGAGATAAAACAGCATTATGCTATATGGTAACTTTAATATAGGATATGCAACACGAAGGTAACACTGTGTTAATTACCACAGCAGCCATACCTTGGTGTTAACTGAGTTGCTAATCTTTAGAAGCTAGCATCAGTGCAGCTTCTAAGGATTATGCTACTGTTAAAATATTCTTAAGTTACATTTGGCTTTATAAAATTTGGAGCTTCTATAAAGATACCTAATGAAGTATGGCCTCATTTTGAGGAGAAACACCTAAATTTTGACTCTTAAAAAAAAACAGAAACCAGTGTTATATTTTTCTACCAGTGCTCTAATTTCTCAACTGCCACACCTCCTTGTCAGTATTAAAAGAGCCAGAGTTCAGTGCTTAGTTGATTATTGTCGTACTAGTTGTCCTTTGTCAGTTTGACTTAGAATGTTAAGGGTTCACTTTCCTTAGTACTTCGAAAAGAAACTCAAACCATTGAATTTGTCTTGTCAAAATTAAATTATGTCTCGGTAGTTCTGAGTCTGTACATAGTATTAATGATTTGAGTGCTTACATGGTATGAGTATGTTTGTAATGTTTTGTTCCATCCATAAGGCAATTTTCTAGATTCTCTTTGTCTCCTTTTTTTAAAGGTAAAACATTGGTAACAGCCCTTAATTTCTGAGGTTAAATTTAAAGTACTTTTATTTCACTTGGAAATTTCATAAGGGAAACAAGCATATTACTTTTGACTTTGTATGAGCCAGAATCACAAATCTTGGAATTTATTTAACATCTGCATGTCATTGTTTTTCATTAAATGGAAAAAAGTAACCACATAATTATTATAATACCTACAATGCATTATATGCTTTCCTGTGAACTATGTTCTCTTATTTTAAAGCAAACATCTGTAGTAGGTGAGATGGAAATATTAGTCCTATTTTATAAATAAGAAGCAGATTAAACAATTTACCAAGCATTGTACAGCTAGTACATGCTGTAACTTAGATTAGAATCTAACCCAGTGTTTCATGAAATAATATAACTAATGACTGAAATCTATATCAGTTAATTTATTTATACTAGCACATTAAGACATTAGAGAGATATCTGAAATTAAGATGACTGTGTAATCTTTGGATTATTTGGTTATAATACTTTATGTTTTGATATTATAATGAATTTTTTTCTAAATGAAGTAAAATATTTCTTTGTAGTAGTTTAACTTCACTTCCCATATAAAAATGAAATAAATACATCCATATATTCATAAATTAAATTTTCCAGATTGTTTTTATTTATTTTTGCTTTATTATCATTCAGCTATCCTTATCAGATTGCCTGCAACAAAAAGACCCTTTTGAGTTCCTCTAATTTGTATGAACTTTTAAACCTAGAAAATTGCTCATTGCCATTCTGTGTTTCCTCTAAAAATTGAGTTTTCACGATTTTGGATTTTATAAAAGTGCATGTTTATCATTGGAGTATAGAATAAAATGAAAAGTTCTAGAAAGAATCTGGAAATTTCAGTAATGAATGAAGATCTGACTATGCTTTACATGAAGTGTATTAAAAATGAAAAGTGTTATTACTAAAAATTCCTACCTCTCTATATTAGCCATCATTCCACTCATCCTTTATTCCCCACCCCCTGAAAAAGATATTTTTCTGCTTTTGTGTTAGATTTTTGGAGCTAAAGGCAAACTATTACACTGTCATTCAAACTTCTCTTGCAGCTGCTGTATTGAAGTATGAAAATAATGTGATGAATATTCGACAGTTTAACTGTTCTCCACATCCTTACTGGTTGCCCAATTTTATGGATGTCTTCACCTGGTCCTTACCATTTGTTGGAGAAAAAGGTATGATTTTTACTTTAACAATAAATGATTGTTTTTTTTTTACTGAGCATTTACTCCAGTTTACTACAGCAGACAGATACTCGCGAAAGGAAACTAAAGTCTAATTTCACTGAGGGTACAGCTCTACTTGTGTCAGTGGGTGTGGATATGAGAGCCTCAAAGATATTTTAGTTTGCTGTTTACAGCCCCCGTGTGAGGGTGTCTGGGGGACTGGAAGAAGACTTATAAATAGCCTGATGTCTTCAGCTGTTGGGTTTTCTTTCTTTTTTCTTTAGCTTAAATTTTTTATGAAGGGGATGGAGAATATCTTTGGAGTGAAGGTTATTGTATAGTGTAACACCAGTTTGGAAATGCTACAGTAGTTCATGGGGGAATTTAATTGCTCTTACTTTGAACAATGTTATAGCAGTTTGGTACTCTAATTAATATTTTAAAGAGAAATTCAGATTCTAGCCTATCCTATATAAATACATATATAATTTTAATACAAAAATCTATATAATTTTGTGCAAAGTAAAATGTATATAATATAAATTAAAATGTGTATAATCTTAGTGGTAATGCTTCTCTGATAGAGGGATGTATGTATTACTATATAATTAACAGGCTTTTTAAGAGAACATAAATGTTGCTTAAAAATTTTTCTTTCTTTTGTTCTAAATCTATAGAACTCTTAGGATTTCCTTGCTTTGTCACAATCTTTTTTTTCCATTTTAGTGTCAACTTTTCTACAAAGCAAACACCTCAGTTTTCATATGTTGAAAGTAACAGTATGAGAGTACAGATATTATTATGAAACATTTTATTCTATATCCCTCTCTGTTTTTTCTCACCTCTTCCATGTCACAAAATGTTCTTTTTAGCTTGAGCTGTGTTACTGCCACCAAGGCAATTTTTGCTTCTAAAATTCAGAATTAATACTTAAACTGTGTTTGTTAAATTGGTCTTTTGCATATTACTTTTGGTCTACAGAAGTTACTCAGTAGAGCAACATTAAGTTAATATGGAGATAGAATTACCCACTTTAGCATTTGAGAAAGGGGCCAGTAAAAGGCTTAGATGCAGGGGATGCATTACACTTACAACCTTCTATCTTTGGTGTATGAGAAATAGTTCAATCATAGCCTCATTGGGCTAAAGGGAATTTAGGAATTCATCTTGCTCATTCTCCTGCCTGCAGGCTAGACTGCAACCTCAACTATTTCAATGTAATAGAACAGTAGGGTGGGGTGGAGAGAGAAGGGATTATAAGGTAGGAGGAAAATTAATATTTCATAGATTCTAGTTGATTCTCTGATGCCTCCCTAATAAATATTTTGATATATAATCTAAATGTTTGTGCTGTATTGTTTAAATAAGGAAAGAAATAGTTTCCTCAATATGTGTGCCTATCAAAAACATCGTAGAGTTTTAGAGCTCGCAACAAACTTAACCAGTCATGTAGTCTTAACTCCTTTTGAAAAATGAGAAAATTTTGTCTTTATGGACTTCTTATAAGTGACTATGGAGATCATATTCAGTGGGTTTCTATCAGTGTTCCTACATTTGAAATCTCCCTCTAAGTAATCTTTTATTCTTTTGCCCTCTAAATCATCTTACCGATTATAACAGGAAGTATTCAGATCTTTTGATCATTTTTGAGTTTTTCTAAATTATTCACATCTTTCTAAAACTGTGACGCTCTGATTTGCACATTACACCTAGCTAGAATCCTAACCAGTGTTGAGCAAAATAAGTACTATGGCAAGGGAATTTTAAGTAAATTTAAGAAAATTTTTCCAAAATGTGCATAGTTTTTCATTTTTCCATAAAATAAGTTAGCTATTTAGATAGCCTAACTACTTCATGATTATAATTAAAACTTTTCTTTTGGTGTGAAAAGTAAGTAGCAAATTGCATCTCATTTCCTCCACTTTGAACAAGTCAGTTTTACACTTATTCCCTGGGAAGCAGCTAATCTAACCTAAGCCAGAAGCTTTGTACAGCTGGTTTAATCCTGGCCTCCCTGTTGGAGCAATGGGTTAAGCACAGCACTGTGAAGCAATCTAGAGCCAATGCAGCATGAGTTCGATCCGCAAACAGGGAGCTTCCCACAATGTGCAGCAGACCTCTCCTGCCTCGCCTGCTGCTCCCCTCAGCAGTGTATTTCCGTCCATCTGCCTGTTCTGCTCCCCACTCTATCTCTGGTGAGTCCCTTCACCACCCCCCACCTCTGGTCTACACCCCAGCTTGTATGCATAAATAAATAAATCTTAAAAAAAAAACCAGCTAGTTTACTCCTGATATAGGTGAAAACAGTGTTGTTTAACCTTTAAAGGGGCTTTTTATTTCATTTTAAAAAGTGTTAAGTTGTAAATATTCAACATATACAACAGGTAGAGTGACTAATGAATTTTAAGTATCAAATAATGGCCAATATTTTGTCACTTACATTCCCATCCACAAATTCTCACCTCATACCAAATTTATTTTTAATCAAATCTCAGCTATTCTTTTAATCTGTAAACAATTTCAAATATATTTCTAAAGACCTTTATTATTATTAAAGTGACTATAAAAATTTTCTTAACATAGAACCATTTTGAAAATGTAATGAATGTTAGGAACTTTTGCCCCAGAAAAATTAATGTACAAATATTTGTACATTGATATATACATGTAACATTTTCAGGATGCTCATAGTTCTGAAGTAAATTGGTAATCCCTCTAGTTTATTGTCTCTAGTTTAAAACCTCTGTTCCTGAGTGTCTAATATGGTGTGATTTTTTTATAGAAGGTCATAGAATATTTAGTCCTTTACTAGATTTGATTTTTGAAATCTTGTTTTTTTTCAAGTTACTAAGGATACAAAAATCTGGAAATATCAGGGATTTAAGACACATAAATAATTAAAATAAAATGTAACATGGTTACAAACCTAGTTTTAAAAGAAGAAAGGCGATCTTTATCTGTCAGAGGGATTAAAGTAGCATTTGAAATGGGGTTTGTAGAATGGTAGAATTGCACTATGGCAAGGGATTTTTAAGTAAATTTAAGAAAACCTCTCAAACTTGAGTTTGAAAGCTAGAGAGCATAAAGGTCTCTGACAGATGTTGAAAGATTTGATTAATGAGAAAGATACATGAAGGACAGTAGTAGGAAAAGAGTAACAAGTTTGATCAAGGCTAGATCATGAGGGCCCTGATCACCACACAGAGAATTTGGAACTTTGGTAAGAGGTGGGAAGCCAATGAAACAAAATATGATCATGATAGTCATTTAGAAAACTTACTTTGGTGAAATAAACAGGAAGAAGGCTAGCAGTTTGGGAGACCTGTTATGTGGCTACATGAAGAGTCAACAAACCCCTGGGAGTATTAGGAATGGAGCTCAAGGGAGAACTGCAAGAACTATAGAAGTAGAATCAGTGAAACTTATGAGGTTGCATATTTAAGGGCAGGGGATATTTGAAGATTTAGATGTTTTGAATCTGATGATAGTGCCATTAATATTCTCTGACGAAAAAACTGTTATTGTGGCTACCCAGTTGCTGCTCTTTATGTTTTTTGGGCTCTTTAGACCTTTGACTATACCATTTTTTCATTAGTAAAATTCCTCTTGCCTTTCTTCCTTAATAAACCCTCAAACTCCTTTCTCCTCCTCCCCCTCCACCTTGTTTTAAAGATACTTATTTTTGCATAGAAGAACTTGGGTGTTGGCCAGAGGTGTGGGTGGTGAGAGAATTCACCAGAGACAGAGTAGGGAGCAGAGCCGGCAGATCCATTGAAGTACACTGGTGAGGGGAGCAGTGGTAGAGACAGGAGAGGTCTGCTGCGCCATATGTGGGTTAGCTTCCTGGTCGGGATAGAACTCAGGCTATCACGATGATAAGCTGAGACTTAACCCCTAGGCCACCTGGGAGTCTCTTCTCCCTGTTTTTATAGTTGTTAGTCCTGGTAAAGTCCAGCCATTCATTTTCTCCCTTCTTACAGCCACAGTACAGAGCACTGATGGGGATTATTTATACAGACTTATGAATCGGTACCACCCTTTGATTAATTGGGCTCTCAATGGTACCCAAACAGCTTTTATGTCACTAGCCTGCTTTCTCTCCTATTTCCCTTAAGATACATTCTAAAATTTTATTTTTTTCTTAAATGCTTTTGTCTTCTAGCAACTTCACTCTTTCTTAGAGACAAAGCATACCTGTAGCAGGAACTTTATCTACTATTTATCTGCTTTATAAATGCACTCATCTTGAATTCTCCTCTTGTTGAAGAAACAACCCTTTCATCCAGGAATAAATCCTCTAACTTGATTGAAATTCCTTTACCCTTGTGCTTCTTCAGGAAACTTATTGTATAAGTTAGGTCCTCTGTATGTTCAAACTCTCTGTTGTAGGTGCTTTTATAAATTGTTCAGGTCTGTCTGACTTTTCAATAAAAAGTAACATTATCCCCATCTGATGTCTTTATTTAACTCCTGCTGTGTTAGGCCTATCTTGCCTTTCCTTCAAGTTAAGCCTCTCGTTGAAAAGTACTATATACTTAGAGGCTACTATTTAGTACCCATAAATGGCTTTTGGTAGCTTTCAAGATAAATCTAAACTTGCCATACAAAGTCTTTGGATCTTCCCTTCTTCCTCCTTATCTTTCTCTTTCACATTCTCTGTGTACCAGCCATAAGACAGCACAGCCAATTTCCTGAATGTTCTATGTTCTGTAAGTTTCGTGTCTTGGTTTTTTAAAAGTTTTTATAAGTGTTATTGAGATATAATTCACATACCACATAATTGGCCCAAAATTGAATTGTACACAGACAGTGCTTCTTAGTACATTTAGCATTGTAGAACTATCATCTCAATCAATTTTGGAACATTTTCATCACCTCCCCCCAAAATTCTGTGTCCATTAGTAGGTATTCCCATTTCTTTCCTCCTCCTCTCCTTGCCAGCTCTAGGCAACCACTAGTCTACTTTCTTTGTCCATAGATTTGCCTATGTTGGCAATTTCTTGTAAGTGGAATCATATAATATGTAGTCATTTGTGACTGACTTCTTGCCATAATGTTTTTAACATTCATCCATTGTTGTGGCTTGAAATAGTACCTCATTCCTTTTTGTGACCAAATATTACTCTGTTATATGGATATAACATGTCTTGTTTATCTGTTTATCAAATAATGGACATTTGGTTGTTTCTACTTTTTAACTATTACAAATAATAATGCAGTGAACATTGTGTGTAAGTTTTTATGTGGACATATTTTCATTTTTCTTAGGTATGAACCTGGTAATAGAATTGCTGGGTCATGGCGTAATTCATATGTTGAACCTTTTAAAGATCTGCCAAACTATTTTCCAAAACCATTTTACAGTTTCCCCAGCAATGAGTAATGGTTCTAATTTGCTGTATCATTGCCAACACTTGTGTATCTTTTAGATTGCAATCATTATATTGTCTATGAAGTTGCATGTCATTATGGTTTTGATTTGCATCTCCCTAGTTAATAATGATGGTGATTATATTTTCATGAGCTTATTGGCCATTTGTATATTTTCTCTGGAAAATATACAATATACTTAAATCCTAAACCCATTTTTAAAATAGGTTATCTTTTTACTGAGTGATAAGACTTGTTTTTTTAATTTTAGATGGAAGTTCCTTGTCAGATATATGATTTGCAAGTATTTTGTTCGATTCTTGGGTTGTATTTTCACTTTCTTGATAGTGTCCTTTGTAGTATGGAAGTTTTATTTTTCTTTTGTTGCACTTGCTTTTGGTGTGATATTTAAGAAACAGTTGCCTAATCCAAGCTGTGAAGATGTTACCCAAATGTTGTATAGTTTCAGCTCTGAGATTGAGGTTTTTGATCCATTTTGCGCTTATATTATGTGAGATGAGGTGTCCAACTTCATTCTTTTGCGTGTGGTTGTCCAGTTACCCCAGCTTCATTTGTTGTAGACTTTTTTCACCCATTGACCTGTTTTGGCACCCTTGTCAAAAATCAGTTGACCTTAAATGTGAGGTTGTTTCTGGACTCAGTTCTATTCCACTTTTCCATTGAAGTATGACTACTTCACACTTTTTCTAACTTTTATTTAGAATACCTTACCTGCTCTCTCCACCAGCAAATTCCTTTATGATTCTTATACTAAAAACCTTCTTTTGCCTAGTGGATCTTTTGCGTATCTCTGCATACTTACAGCATACCTGTCACTTTTTTTTGATATACATATGCCCTTCAGTAGTTAGTAATTTGAGTGTAGAGACTAAGCTTTTTATATCTCAATCCCAGAGCTTTAGCACAGTGCCTGGTATGTGGTATACCATCAGTACATTTGTAGGAAAAACGATAGGGACAGTATTGCATTTTGTTTTGGATTTGTTCGTTTCTAGGTGCTATCAAGACATCCAGGACTAGTAACAGGCCTTTAAATTTATTTTTAATGCATTTTTATTTTGAAATTTGCTTGTACCTTTCCATTTTATTTTCTCATTTGTCAGATACTTATTGGATACCTATCATGTGCCAGGCACTATATTAGGTTCTGTGGATACAGTGGTAAACAAAACAATACATTATACCTGTGAAAATTTCATCCTAGTAGGGAAAACAGACAATATACACATGGTTAAGATGGTTGACAGTAAAACTAACAAGGAAATCTAGAGTCAAGACTGGCAATATAGACTTTGAAAAAATCTTCAGAAAGATATGCTTAGAGCCATATAGTAATGAATGAAATCACCAAGAAATTGAGCATATAGAAAGAACAGAACTGCAGAGAGAATTGAACATCCAAGTTTTGGGAAAAATTTGTCTGAAAGGAAAATCAAAAGAGTAGACTCCTGGAAGCAAAGGAAAAAGGAATAGAATTTTGGAAACAAAGGGAAAAGAGAAAAAATACGTAGACTAGTAAAGGAAGAATTAATCCTAGTAGAGAATTAAGCAACCCATTTGGATTGCTACATGGTAATTAGAAATCTTTACGGTTAAATTTCAGGGGAGTTGCTGGAGTCAATTTTTAAAGGATGGAATTTTAGGATTTTTTTGAAACAGTGGAGCTGTGCTGTGATTTTTTTTTTCTTATGCTTTAATGCCGTGTCACTTAAAATGAAAATTTTAAGTGTATACATTTAGATGTTATTCATTTCTATTCTTATCTCTATTCCTATCTCCTTTTTTCCTGAGTGACCTGGTAACGTATTGTACAAAGGCATTCTCAAGCTTGCTATCCACAACATTTCTTTGATTTTGAAAATCTTTCTATTTTTTATTCATTCCTGCTATCAAAATGTGTTAAATCTTCTTAGGTTAAAATTATTTTACCGTTTATATAAATAATTGTTGTTACATATACAGATAGTTGAATATCATCAGCTAATGTGAAACTTTTTTTTTGAATAGTGACAGAAATGTTGGTAAATGTTCTGAGTATTTGCTCTGATGATGAACTGATGACTGAAGGTGAAGACCAGTTTGATGGTATGATTATTCATTTTACTATTTTTTTTATTGTGAAATGGTACCTTTTAACAACCTATTTCAATACACACTTTTGCAAAATATTTTCACTGCTTTCAGGTGGCTATGCTGTTTGATAATTGATTCTTCTTTCAGATTTTTAAGATTTTAAAGTAATTTTAGTGATTTTATAATTTATATTGGTATGGGGAAGAAGATGAATTTTGGGAAGAGAAGGGGAAATTTGGCAGAAAGAACAGAAGGAATGGAAAATTGAAAGGTATTAAAAGGCTGTGGTTCTTTGTGGGCATGGATTATTTAGAAAATGGAGGATAAAAATGCTTCTTGTTTCTTTGGTACAGTATTTTTAGGGCATTAGAAACATAGCTGAGCTCCCAATGTTGTTGTCACTTCTTCTAAAACTGTAGTAAGACTGTTCCCATTGGGAGTGTTTTTTTTTAAGAAAGCGCTTGCTAATTTAGTTTGAATTTCCGGTAGTGTTTTTCCATAAAACAAAATTATATGAGGTGGTTAGTTCTTAGGTAAGCCAACAAACTTGTGTACCTACTTTGCGTTTATAGTATAAATTAATGCCATAGAAACAAAAGTCCTTTTGTTTTGAAATTCTTATTTAAAACCTTTTCATTTGACTATTAAATTTAACCAAGTAGACAAAAGCAAACAACTTTGCAAACTGAAAACTATTTCCTTCTATATTCCCCTCACATCTTTGTTGTAGCATACTTTTCATAGTTGTAATGAGTATGTAAATGTTTCCTTGTATTAAACATGGCCTGCATATTGGTAAAATTATGATTTTCTTTGTTAATGGCAGATTGTTTAGTATTGGGTTGCTTTAAATTATTCTGCTGAAAATCATGCAATAAACATCTTTGTACAATAGTTTTTGTTTTCCTTCTTGGAATAAATTTCTTGAAGAGAATTATAGAGTTAAAGAACATAAAAGAATTCTAGCTTCATTATTTTAGCTATGAACTGCCAGCTAGATTATGTCACAGAAGAATTAGACCAATATGAAATGCCAGAAGATCTGAAACTTAGTTGGAAAACGAAGTACTTTTTTGACTTCCTGGATTTAGATACTGATTTAATGTAATAATAATTAAGGCTTCTATTAATTATTTCACAGAATTTGCCAGATTAGTAGAAAACTATATGAAAAAGTGCACTCTGTACTTCAATCATTCTTGCAATACCTATAACATAACCTTACTTAGAAGGTGAAGAAAAAACCAAGTTTAGAGAGATTGAGCAACTTGTCTGAGACCGCAATGCCATTATTTTGTCTGGTGGCTAGATAACAGTAAATTAATTAGTTTAATTTACATTTTTTTGATTTCTAATGATGCTGAGGGTAAAAATTACTTTATATTTATCTGATTGTATAAACTGTCCATCTCGGTTGACTACTTACCGAGTAAAATCTAAGTAAAGCTATCTAGCAATTCTCTTCTTAAAAGCATGTTTGATTCTTTGAAACCATTTGTTGAAAATATGAAGTGACGGTGTACAAATGTCTGCTATTGTCATCTTTGATTGATGGCAGGCAGAGATGTGCTTGTGCTCTGCATTTGTGGTTTTGTTAACTGTAGTAAATATATTTAAATCAATTTATTTGGGCAAATAACTTTAATAAGTAATATCTATTTTTTCTTATTTTAATTCTTTAATGTTTATGTAGAAGTTTTTAGTTCTGCTATATTTTATTGTCCTTCTTTTTCCATAAAAATTTTAAATGGTTTTAATTAAATAATTCTTTTCCCTATTCTGGTACCACTGTTGTCAGACTGGGTCTGGATTCAGATTCTAGTTTCTCATAATGGCTTTGTGGCCTCAAGCAAGTTACTTACCTTTTCTGAACCTCAGTCTTTCTTCATCTTCAAAATGAGGATATTGTTAGAGATATTGATGAAATGATTGAAATAATTTCGGGCATATAGCACACTAATTTTTTCATGTAGTTTTATATTAAGTTCTGTGAAATTTATAGTAGGAGTTTTAATTGGTATTACATTAAATCACCATGTGAATCTTGGGAAGTTTTAAATAATGTTTAGTTTTCTAGACTACTATAATGACTCCACCTAATATTTTTAATATAAGATTTTTCCATTTAAAGTTGTATAGTATTTCTTTGGGGAAAAAACTGTTACACCAAGTTAAATTAATACTTCATGATTTTATATTCTTTTATAGTATATTACGATTTGTATTTCTGATTGCATTTCAAACTGTATGAAAGAATACATTATGTATTTATGGGTTTATCATTTGTTCAACAACTTGAATCACCAGAGTTATTCCCTGTGGTAATTTTTATTTGGTTTTCTTTAACTTTAAAAAATATATATATTTGCACATTTGTTGATACTATTATTTTTTCCTGCATTTTTACATTTATTTCATTTTATTCTTAAACAGTTTGTATCAGTATAATAATGTATTAAATATATTAAGTGGTGATGGGTAATGCTTTAGTTCTTCCTTGTTAAGTCTTAATGCAGAGGTTGGTTTAGATACGTATTATTTATATGAAGATAGACAGTGAATAATTTTTGAGGATTTAACCTGGGATGAAAAATCAAATTTTGTTATATTCCTTCTATTGAGATTTTATGTATCTTAACATTTTTCCTATCAATGATAAATAGTTCTCATTTATCCATTTGTTGTATCTTTCTTGCACTCCAGGTATGAATCAAATTTGATCATTAAAGAGGGAGGATAATTTAGTGAAAAAGATAAACAGTTTAGGTGTCAAGGTGTTACCATTATGCCAGCAGTAATTGGAAAAGTCACCAACTCCTCAGGTTCTTATCCATAGATTGAGGGAATAGAGAGGATGAAAATTGTTTTCCACTTTTAAGTAATTTAAAAAATTGGTTAGCACCATTTATGACAGTGTTTCTTACAGAAAATACACAGAGTTTCAAGTTTAAATACTAGAAATAGATCTCCCTTTACTGCCAGTATGGCAGCTGCATTTACTCATTTCTTCAGTCTTTCTTTACCAAGCATTAAGAGCCAGGAACTCCACGAACATTTTAAGACCTGGTCTGGAGAGTGGTTGGGGGAGAAAGAACATTGAGGAATGGAGGAAAGGGGAGATTTGGTTATACTTAGCTGGAGTAGGGGAAAAAAAACTACTGGAACTAGTTTTATTTCCCTTTCTTACTCATATTCCCTTATTTCTTCCCCTTAACAGTATTTATCTTTTTCCCTTTCCTTTCACCGTGGTAGTATGCCTTGTCCTGTCCTTCCCCTTTTCTGCTCATTAGTGGTACTAGCTTATGGATTGGGCCTGGAGAGAAATCTGATTTAGAAGGAAAGCTTAAATGGAATAGGGATTTTTGAGGAAACAGATAAAGTTTAGGTTTTCTGTAGGAGGAAGAGAGAGAGCAAGACTGGAGATTTCCCAGTGGCAGGAAGGAAAAGAGTAGTTTTGCATATTCAAATCTGAGATTGGGTAAAGGAATAAGCCTCTCTTCTAAAGTGATGATCTTTGGTGTTCTGTTTTTTTTTTAATGTATGTGGGGTTATTTTTAAAGGCAAAAATTTGCATAAACATTGCATGTGCAAATGTACATATTCCTATTAGAGGTTTATTTAATCATTAAAGGGAATTTTGAACACTGATTTCTGTGATAATTAGAGTGGATGCTGTTTCTTTTAGATATTTATCTTTGGATTTTGGTAAAGGAAATACATAATCTGTATGTGTTATAGTTTTACTAAACTAAAACTTTGTTGTATTTCCAATAATGGAATCATGTATCTCAGCATTAAAATGGAAGATATGAAAATGAAACATCTTTTCTGCCTACTCTCAAGGCTATTACTTGCTTTGAAACAATCTGTTGCTGTTTCTGCAAAAGATGTCTCTCAAACTCCCAGATTGAATTGGGAACAGAAAGCACATACTGTTGCTCCTAAATATGTGCAGAAGTTTTACAAAGTTCAAGAAATTGTGTGTTTTCATTATTAGGGAGTGTGGGAGACAGTCTTTCCTTTATTGGTTGTGGGTAAAGTTTTCCACTGAGGTAGTTTATAAAGTTACCTACATTTTTCTATATATACTACAGATTTTGCAGATGTTGGTGTCCTTGAAGAACCACATGAGCTTGTATCTCATTTGTGTCATTACTTTTTCCTTAACATACTTTCAGGGGTGACACATTTCCTTAGGGGTATCAATATAAATGTACAATTATTGTTAGTACAGTTGTTTATCAGTCTTATGTGTTTTCATGTGTTTTTTTGTCCCTAACTTGTCTACTTTCATCAAATATTATAGTCATTCTATCCATAATTTCTTCTGAACACACCTTTTAAGAAATCTTTCCTTTAGAGCTCTACTCAGTGGCATCCCTCTTTCATTTGCCAGACCCTACAGTACTACATTTTTCAAATTTCAAATATCAGGGCCTTCATTTTTCTCCCTTTTCTTTCTACATTCATTCTTTAGTACCACTGCCAAGTTAAATCTCTATCTTTTTATTTGTCTCAACCACCTTTTCTCCATCATTCACTTCCTTTTTTCTGGACTCTCCATCTGAAGAACGGCTCATATATGGCAATAAAAAAGGTACAGACCAGACAGAGTAACATTGTTTTGAAATATGACTTCATAAGTTATCCTCATGTCCATGTAAGTTAGCATTGTTCATTGAGTACTGTTTATTCAGTGTCCTCTTGGGCCTTGTGTAAATTTAGTTTTAAGTTTTATCTGACTTAGAATTTAGTTTTTCTAGAAGTCATATTCCAAGATATCTGTCTTTCTGTGCATGGAAATATTTCCCTCTTTTTCATTCCTTTTTTGAAAAAATTTCATTCTTTTGCTTATTTGTAATGTTTTGTACTTTTCCCTGCATGATTAGGGGTGTTTGATTGTCTGTCTTATTCCCCAGAGTAATTTTACTGTGAACATTTACTTTAATATTATGCATGATGTGTTTGTAGATTGATTTAAAATCCTGATTTGTACAGTGTTTTTATATTCCAGTAAGTTTTAAAATTTGAAATTAGTATAGTTTACATACCACTCAGTTTCACTGTTATGTAATTAAGGCTGAAAATATGAATGTACCTCATTACAGCCATCTTCCCCCCTCCCTGTACTCCTCTCTCCCATTCTAGCTATTTTTAAAATGCTGTCAATTGTAAAACAAAACACCTATCTTAATTCATTCAAAGATAATTATATTTATCTTTTGATCTTGGACAATACCCATAGTAAACTTAATTTTTCTTTGTTAAGAGAATGAGGAGGTTGAACTTTGTAATATCCCTAATTCAAATTCTAACATTCTATGATTCTGAGACTTAGTAATCTTTGGCATCTTAAAAATACCTGTGAAGTGCCATGGTACAAAGTTTTGGACTTAGGAAAGCTGTAGCTTCAGTGCTTATAATATTACCCATCATAAACATGGTTGTGGAGCCTTTTCCCTCTAAATTACATCTTTGTTTTCTCCTTTGAAATTGGGTATCTTTTCTGTTTCCTTGCAATAAATGTTCAGTCATCATCTCTAGTTTTTAATTATATGCTTTTATGAGCTGCTTGAATTTTAAATGATGTACTCTAGCCCAGAAAACTTAAGGTTGTTCATATCTCTGTATACATAAGGCCCCTTTTGGTCTAGTGTCTTTAGCCTTTACTTCTCTTCAACCATGGTGCTTCCATATGTGTGTTTTCATCATGTTGAAAAAGAGCTCTAAGGAACCACGTTATTGGGTTCAGAGTGATTCTAATTGCTGTATATGAGATAATAGGGCTGAGATTGATGTTGTTCTTTCTGGAGGCCAAGGAAGGGACGATATAATCTTTTGAGTCTTCAGTCAAAGATCTAATTATTCTCTGCTGTAACAGTGATTGGCAAACACATCTAATCCTTAAGAAGTGAAGTACTAGTGATGCGCTGGCCATGTTTTTAGGGAGTCTTCTCACTGCTCAGTCTCCTTGTGTCACACTCACTTAGGGATATAAGAATTTGTATTTATTTGCATGACCTTAGGGGACACCTAGTCCATGAGGTTGAGATGTACATTGTTATTGAAATGCTGGTCTGGTCCTTAGTTTGGGGTCACCCGTACAGTAGTTGTTTCATACCATTGTTTTTAGACCGATTTAGAACACGAAGCTTATTTTGTCTTAGTATGATGAGATTTTTCCAGCTGCATGTCAAAGGCTTTCATGATCGTTAAAGAGAAGACTACAGGCTATTGGTCGTTCTTGTCTGTTAGTTTGCATGCTATAAACTCTCATGAGAATTAAAGACTATAAAGTTGTTAAAATTTTTTTGTCCTTTGATTTGTGATGTAGGTTGGGCACTAGTCTCTTTCCCATTATTGTTTCACTGATTAATCAGTAGTGTCAGAGTCATAAAGTCTATGGATTACTTCTGATTTTTATCTGTATCAGACCCCAGATATTAAGCCAGTGCTGAGTTAGACATTGAGGGAGTGAGAAGCTTTTTGGCATGAATGAATTCAGCTAGTCTCCTCCATGTGAACTGGTGGCAGGGGTCTTGGTGTTGGTTTAGTTGAACATAAATAGAACAGACTGTAACAGAATCATGTATGTGTGGATGCCCTAAACTTGAGTCTTTCTTTCTATTTATTCCATTGAAAGTAGGTTCAGCTGCAGCCCGGAAAGAAATCATAAGAAACAAAATTCGAGCAATTGGCAAGATGGCAAGGGTCTTCTCTGTTCTCAGGTAATGATATATTTTCTTATTTGTTTTACAGAAATTACTTCTATCGTACCTTGTTGCCGGCAGTGTCCTTGACATCTAAAAGCAATATAGTAGCATTCTTCCTATAAAGAAGTTGTGTATTTACATTTAAAAAAGGGAACACAAGTGCCTTTGAAATTAGGGTCTTTGACTCTTTGGTTTATTATTTATTTTTTTTTTAAAGATTTATTTTTTATTTATACAACAAGCTGGGGTACAGGCCAGAGGCGTGGGGCGGCGAGAGGGTTCACCAGAGCCAGAGTAGGGAGCAGAACAGGCAGATGGATGGAAATACACTGCTGAGGGGAGCAGTGGGCAAGGCAGAGAGGTCTGCCGCGCCATGTGGGATTCTCCCTGGCCGGGCGTAGAACTCGCTTCGCCGCTGCCATAGCGCAGCGCTTAACTGCTGCGTCACTGGGGAGGCCCTCTTTGGTTTCTTATTATGACTCACCTTTGGTATCTTTTATTCTTCTATGATGAAAGCACTAGGTCTATACCTTGGAAACTAGAGCAGGATAAGGAGGGGGCACTTTTTATGAGTATTTCTAATGGACCTGTTCATCCTGTTCGTGCAGAAAGTCACTTTTGCTGGAGTCATAAATTGTCTTCCTGGATTAAATGTGCACTTAAAATTGTGTTACGTGTATTAAATGTGTTAAAAATGGTTGTATAAAAAATGTAGTTGCAGAACTGATATATCAGACATTTCAACTTTTTGAGCATGTGAAATACCATATTTTCTCAGTTGTATAATGGCAATTGATGATTCTCATCAGGTATTTAATAAAGCTTCCCAGGAAAAACAATATATTACTCAGGTGTAAGACACACACTCATATCTGAAACATTTAGAATATGGAAAAAGATATCTTGGAATTGAGGAAAATTTGGTAATAACAATGAATATCAAATTATATACATGGCCTACATCTGGAATCCATCTCCTTTCTTGAACTAAGTACTTGTTAGAAGTGTCTGATGTTTCTTATATCTCTTCGCTATAGGGAGGAGAGTGAAAGTGTGCTGACACTCAAGGGCCTGACTCCCACAGGGATGTTGCCTAGTGGAGTGTTGGCTGGAGGACGGCAGACCCTGCAAAGTGGTAATGATGTTATGCAACTTGCTGTGCCTCAAATGGACTGGGGCACACCTCACTCTTTTGCTAACAGTACACATAATGCATGCAGGGAATTCCTTTTGCTTTTCAGTTCATGTCTCAGCAGCTGACACAGGCAGAATACTATATGATAGTGTCTGAGCAGGGCAGAAACTTGATAGAATGGGTATTCCTTTCAAATGAAAATAGTGATCAGTTTCTCATTTTTTTCATGAAATGATATGGGAACAGCTCATATCATAATGTGTGAAATATTTATTTATTCATTTGTCTAATGCACACTTCCTTTTAAAAGCCCCAACCTTAGAATGTGAATCAAGGATATTCATATTACTGAACTCGAAATGTAATTCCAAGTTTATTTTTTATTTTTTTAATTTATGTCATTGTATTAGGCTATATTTATAGATATTTATTTAATTTTAGAATTAACAATCTGCTTGGGCCTTAGAACATTGCTTATGCACTTCACTTGCAAAAAGATTTGTGCAAGGTTTTGTACTCTGGTAAAATGATGCCAAAGTTTGTTTTCTGTGGTGTTTGTCAAATGTTCCATGTATAATTGACTGTCTGTAACATGCTGTTTCCTTCCTCTGCAGAGATAGCTGCTTTTCTAAATCTGTCTGTCTTTCTTTAGGTTAGCTGTATGTCTGTAAAAGTATGTTAAATTACTCTATCAGACACTTGTCTTTTGATGTAGAAGCAACTTTGTAGCACCTCATTTAGAGGTTTGCTGCACTTGTTGCTATACTTTGTGCATTCTGAACATGAATGTAACATCAGATTCTAAGTCATTGTTATAAGGGGTTGAATTTAAATCCTGTAAGTCAAAATTGAAAGGGTGTTATTAAGTGTGCCTTTATTTTGCATGAAAATAAAAAGAATTATACGTAAAGCATTCCTGTAATCTGGCTCATTGAATATTTTATGTTTTAAAAACCTAACATTTTTGGGTGTAAGTATTTGTGTAAATACTGGGTTAACTTTTTGAAAGCCCATTATAGATTAAATAGAAGAGAATGATGTGAATGTTACTGACTATGCACAATAATCAAAGTCTAGATAACTTTCCTTTGTGGTTGGAAAGAAAAAAAAGTAATATGGAAAGCATTAGTTTATGTTTCATTGTCATTTTTGACAGCCCTCCAAGGGTCATTGCTCTATTAAAAAAACCAGCAGCAACAGATCTGATATTTTCCTTAGTCATGATTAACAGTTTCTTTATGGTAAATTTTTTAAAATGAAAAAAAATTTTTACTTTTTAATACATTTAATTAGATTGATTTTTTTTCACCATTTCGTTCAGTCTTATAGTAAATGCTTAAATAAAGAGAATTTTTCCCTGTAGAAAAATAACTTCTACTTGTAGCCTAGTATGTTCTTTTTTTATATGTTACTGTGTTGTCTGCTGCCACCACTGATTTATGTGAGAAGTACCACTGTGTTTTATAATTATAGTTTCAAATTTTTATTTTGAATGAGGGCTTTTTAATTAAAACAAAATCTGCTTTGATTCTCTTATTATAAACAGAAAATAAGCTAAAAAAAATTTCATGAACATACATTAAAATAAATTAAGATCCTAAACATTCAATAAAACTAGCAAAAATGTTAAAGGAAAAAGGGTGAGTAAGTTAAAAATATTATGCCCCTTCTCATTCAGAAGAGAAAAAGAAAACCAAAAAGTTCTCATATTTAAATAAATCCACACTACAGTCATCTCTCAGTTATCTTTGGATAATTATTACTTTCATGTTATAACCAAGACAAACCTTTCTTTCAGATTTCATAATTAGCACCTGCTAAGTATATGCTTTGTTGACAGCTCAGCATTTCTATTTGTTCTTAATTTGTAAGCAGCCTGAAGCTATGTCTTCTAACTTTGAAATCACCCCCAGTTGCAGACAAGGTTTGAAAGATAGCTTTACTGAGGGACTATCTGTTTCTAGCATAGAGTAATTTGCTGAATGATGGTGAGCTTAAGGGGTTTAATTGGAGAAATTAGGTCACTTCATAGTTGTGCCAGGATTGACTCCTGATAGTTTTAAGCATTTGGTTGAAGTGATTTCCCTATCATAAAATAAATCCATTTTGAAACAAATAACAACATCTCATACAAAACTGCATTGTATGATATTTTAAAAAATTACCTAACATTTTTTATTTTAGTAGATACATCCACTGATGTTAGTGTGACTGAGTTATTACAAAAAGAAAGCTCTTAAATCATGACTTATAGTAAGACTTATTGTCAGAAAATAAAAATCATCTTAGTAACTTAAAAGTTAGTTAATTCTCAAGTGTTTTTACTAACTACACAATTCTGTTGGAGGAAGATTTGATGTATACTTTTTTCATGGAAATTTGATCGGAGGCTAGCTACCTTCACCAGGGTAAATATGTGGCCATGTCTATTTTACTAATGTTAAATTCCTCTTGACCACTCATCCTGTGTAGTGTTGAGGGACATGGTTTGAGACAGCACAATGCTCAAACTTACTGAGGCATATCAAGACACCCTATAAAACTGAAAACAAATCAAGGAAAAATAAATGTCTTTCAGATAGATTTTTTTTTTAAATTATCAGCTCTTTCTCTTAGCCTAATGTTTATCTTCTTTCAATTCTAAGTATTCAAGCTTGAGGTGGTACGCAGTTTTGAGTGTGATGCCTATTTTCATTCTGAAAAACATTTAGGATCATTTCGAGCCTTAGGAAAAAGCAGAGCATATAAATTGAACTAGAAAATGCTTTTCCATATAATTAAGAGCTCATGGAATGATTTCAAAAGTATACTATACAACTTGAAAAATTTATTAATAGACTTTTAATCAACTGATAGACTCAAATAGATACTAATAATATTGATGTTAATTTTTATCATTATCATATATAGGTTATGAAATATTTCCTATGAAATCACTCCTATTACCACAAACTCTTTAAGACATACTCTGATGGGCATTTTATTTTTTTCCTATTTCATTTCTCAATTATGAATGACATAGTCCACATTTTGAAGAATAAGGGTTTTCTAGGGCTGATCAAGTAGAGATGGGTCATTTATATCAGTTTTCAGTTTAGATAAATTCTGTCTGGGCAAATTTCCAAGTATACTAAGTGTAATTGGTTATTTGTAGAGTGGGTATACAATAGGTATGTCTGCTTTGATTGGTAATACAATTTAACGGGAAAATTAACTCTTCCTTTATTCAGTGTTTATCCTACTTCTTTTGGTTCCCTAATTCACTTTGCTATCTGGTTAAGGTCAATAATCTTTTCTAATTTAGTCTAGTTTAATTCCTTAGATTGATCAGTATCCTTTGACATTAATAATAGCTTTGGATAAAATTTATCATTTCTAAATCATGTATGAAAGATCATTTCATAAGTAATTATTCAAATTGGCTTTATTGTAGAAGAAACAAAATAGAAAGGATGGGACATCATTGTTATAAGTATTCTGAGTGTGTGCACTTTGGGTAAAGTGGAGAACTAGCTATATTGTCAGGCTATATTGTCCTCTGAAATTGCTGGTCCTGGTCCTCAGTGTGATTGCTTTTTAGAGTTTGAACTTAGAAATGAGCCAAAAGAATCTTTGACTACAAAAATTTATGACAAAAGATGATGAAATTCGCTAAAAAGGTCAAAGTTAAGCTATACTAGGAGTGCCTTTTTCATTCATAGGACCTATGCATATGTCCATATCATCAAATAATTAGTATTTATTTCCTGTTAGACCTCAATTCTATGTCTGGATACTTCTCTCTTTGGCAGATGGACTTGAAATGATGCTTAGTAACCTTTCTGTCTTCAGTTGAGAATGAAGGCTGTTAGTTACTACTTGAAGCAGATTTGAGTTCATGATAAACTGAACATAAATTAATCTTTTTAAGGCTATTGATGTTAGTGTCTTTTGATATTTGAAACACCAATGGTACAGGAAGTTCCTTGTGGACAAGAGGGGATCTTTTTAGGTACCCACAAAGAACAGAGATGCAGAATAACTCACCCACGTTTATTGCCTTTAAATTTCATTGTACCAGCTTTTGCAGCTTATGCTTTGCCATATGAATAAGGAGCAAGAGGAAAAGCATTGCTGACCCCTTCTAGTTTATATTATCTGGGGATGAGCATTGTTTCAGTTAGACAAGAAAAACAGAATCTCCTGTTTGTTATTCTACAAATTCATCAGAATTTCACCCTAGAGAATTTCCTTGTAATTGTGATGGAAGTGATATAATAAACATTTTGGAAAATTCCAATGCCATCAGAACACTGAATTCAAGATGAGTAATTAATATTGGAGTGCATTGCATGGGTGCTGAGGTGTCTCTGTTTACAATAGGTCTTTGTGTTTTGTGCTCTGAGTAATGTTGTCATAGTACTGTGTGTAAACTGTGCTGTGTCAGAATTGGGGGATTGGATGGGGGCTCTCTTATAATGGGTACTACTTACGTTAAATTGTAAATGATGATGTAGTGTGGGATACTGTGATATTTTAAGTGATCATTGCCTTTTCTGCTGTACAATATGACCCTTCTCATCTCTCTCATTCATTTTGCATGCCTCTGCTCACTTCTGTACAGCCACAGTTGAGGCTATTGAGGCTGAAAAAGGTACGATCAGAGTCCTTGCGCTGGGCAGAGATCTGTGGTGTGTGGGTGGGCATCAGAGACTATCCTGTGGGTGTGTCCTACTCCTGACTTACACAGCCCAAGATGAATCAGACTCACTGACTCATCAAGCTTAACCGTCACATTTCTTTTCTTTCTTTTTTTTTTTAAATCATAAAGACTTGATTTCCATAGTGGCAGTCTGTTTTTTTCCCTTCAGTGGTATAGTATACAACCAGCATTTAATGTCCCTAAATCCTATAGCATACAGCATATTATGCTATAATATCATAGCATTTAAAGTTGCAAATAAAGATCTATTTTATATTTTGCATGATTCTTTGCTATTTGGATTATTTTTTGTCAAGTGAAAGAGATTTGCATTTGTTTTTGCTCACTTTCAATAATTTACGAGGTAGTACAGGAGCGATCACTATAAATTTTTTTTGGCTGCAGTTTGGGCTAGTGTTTGATGATGATGTTATATTTATAAAAATATCATATGTTGATTTGATATTACACATTGCTAAATGCTTTGCTGCCCCAAGCATTTATTTGATGTACAGACTCTGACTCCCAGAAATTGTACATATTGAAGCAACCAGGTTATTCCCAGTAATACAGAAATCTTTTCTATACATATTTAATAATGGAGGATGTGTCATTCCAGATGAAGTAAATAAGAAAACAGTTAGAGGAGTATTGCATTTATTTACATTTGGATTTTCAAAGAACATATGGTGAATGGCCAGTGAACTAAGGAAGACATCTCCTGAAATATAAAACTATAAATACTTTTTTGCTGTCAGCCAAACAGATCGAGCTCCTGGAGGCATTTCCCACCTTTTTCATTTCATGTTGGTGGTAATGGGGTGATGATACCTTGAGACCTCCAAAATAGTTCTGATATGCTAAATTTCAATTAACTTTACCTCTTTCTCCTCTCAAACTCTTAGTACAGATCTGTATGTCTAGGATTAACCTTGTTTAGCCTCCTCACTTGCCCATACTCTTGTTGCTGCCTTACTGTGATACTCACTGGTGATCTTAGGGTTTGTGATAATTGGTGTAATAGAAGTCAGACTGAGACCCTGAGACCATTGCCTAGAGGTTGATTTGGGGGGTAGGGGAGGGTGTGTGTGTGTGTGTGTGTGTGTGTGTGTGTGTGTGTGTGTATGTGCGTGCGTGCACGGGTGTGTGTGTGTTTTAAAGGCTATGCTAACATTTGTTATCTATGAAGCTATCATTTTTATATTTATGTTTAAAATTTTCACATTTTAAGGGGAAGTTTGAGATGGGGATAGGATTCAATTAAAGATTTAAATGTTGCTGCATACAGCTAATTTCTTCTTCAAAATCATTAATTGTGTTTTTGAAATCTCAGAAATGTTTTTCAATTACTGACTTATCAAATTTGCATTTTGTTAAGCAATACGAGGATTCTCTCCACCACATAGAATCTGCAGTTTTGAAGAGGCAAAGGGTTTGGATAGGATCAATGAGAGAATGCCACCCCGGAAAGATGCTGTACAGCAAGATGGTTTCAATTCTCTGAACACCGCACATGCCACTGAGAACCACGGGACTGGCAACCATAGTGCCCAGTGACCCACAGCTTCCCAGGGACTCTCACATCTTGGGCTCCATATGGACAGATCACCTGCGGAACTGGAGGGGTCTGTCAAGTTGACTGTAAATGTCATGGTCCCTCTGGAGAAACCATTGTGCTTTTGAGACTCTAGCCCCCTTCCTGGATGGAGGCTTGAGGGCCCTGGGACATGTTGTGTTGTGCTTTCTGATAGGATTGGGTCATCGCTGCCAAGGTGGACAGCAGTGAGCAAGGGGCTTGGGGCAATTTCCAGTGGAGGGCAATTACACCTCCATTTATGCTTGTGGTTCACACATTTAAGTTTACAAAGAGATTTCGTTTTCCCCTCAGTAGAACTAGATTTTGTTTTTCAACCATGACTTCAAATGCAATCCTAACAGCTAATGTGGACTTTTTTATTTTCCCATGAAATGTCTTTAAAGGATGAATTAGCATGGTCTTAAAATACATTTCTGAGGTTACTAAGTTGTATTTTGAATTATGGACAAAATGCTGAGAAAACCAGTTGGCATCTATACAAAATGCTGACCTCAGGTCTATAGTTCTTAAATGTGGCTAATTCTGTAACATGGTCTTGGTTTTTTGATTATGAATGCATAACCTATTTCTAGGTAGATTCTCTTACTTGAACACAAATCCAAAAACTAATTTAGGATCTTTTTTGCCCAGATCTTTTGAGATTTACACCCCAGAGATTTAAGAAGAAAACCTCTAAATTTCAAAATTATGAAGAATTACAGAATTGCTCATTTAAGGTACTTTAAAAGAAGTTTGTACATTGTCAAAGTAAATTTTCAAATCATGTCTGTAAAACTTGACGTATTTTGTGTATGCATGTTTTCATTTTGCAAATATTTAATATATAGACCTATGATGTACAGGTACGACATGTATAGGTTACCTAGATGTTATGAAAAATTTTAGTTTATTGTGAGTACTCAAGTTGCTTAAATAGCCACCAGGGTGATTTGCTGCTGGCTTTCTATCATTTTTATGTTTTGATGCAAAGGAAATTTTAAAAATGTTCTGAAAGTGTTTTGATTAAGCAATGCAGTATAGAAGCAATGGTCTGTTCAATCATTCAGATGTTAGTGGAAGCATAAAAGTCAAGACTGCATGTTGAACATTTTCTTTTGATAGTTACAGAACTGCTTGGTTAAACTAAATGGAACCATGTGCTGACTTTTCACAATTACTGATCTGTATTGATTGCCACTGTAGTTTGGTATTTCCTTTTACTTTGGTGGCCTGCTTCCCTTATGCCCTGGAATACAACTCAGAGCTCCAGGCAGCGGAACCATCTATTGTTTGTTTGCCAGAAAGTGCACCCTGTATGGTCTCCTGTCTAAGTTGGAAATATTATGCATGTGCAGGACTATCCGAGTATTTTATAAACAATAGCACACAATAAATTCCATGCATGGGCCGCTGCTCTTACCTCTGTGTTGGGTTTTATTTGGAAGATGTACTCTGATTTTACCTTCTGATGGAAGTCAGAAAATTCTGTTAATAGAACTGGATTATATCCTGTAGAGATTCTCTCATGGATAGTTTATGGTAATTTGATGAATTAAATTCTTATCTTGTAAGTTTTACTTAAAAAAAAAAGTGGATACACTTGTTTTACATGAGTGTTGGTAACTGAGCACTAGAGTACTTTAGATGTCTGTTATAGGCCTCCTAAGTCTAATATTTAAAATCCCTGTTTCACTTTTAATTGAGGGAAAATGCTATTGTCTAGAAATTTATCATAGCAGTATTGGAATTTGTCCGATGTTTTAACAATAAGAAAAATGTATTAGTTATATTGCATTTCTCTGCCATCATATTTCCTTCTTTGTTGCCATAACCAAAATGAGTTATAGGGCTTTGCAAATTGAGGGGAATTAGGATATTGTTCAACATTTATGGTAACTTTAAGTACAGTTTTCAACAATAATTATAATGCTGTAATGATAGAGCATCCATTTACATAGAAATGTCTATACTTGCTTAATTCCAGGTAGCAAATAGAACCCAAGTTGTTAATTATTACAGCTTCTGCTTGCTGTGATATTAACTTGCATTCCAGTCCATGAGCTGTCTCTGAAGTTTATTACGTATGATATACCTTAAAGAGTCTTCTTGGTATTGTCCTATGAAAGCTGCCTTTCTAAACCAAGAGTTTAACTAGTATGACAGGTGCCAGGAAATTCTTGAGCCCTTAGGTCTATCACTAGGGTTATATAGTGTTTGTGGGATCATGGGTAAAGATAATTCATAAGCATCATTACTAGAAGATATATTAGTGATAATAAAATGAAGAAATGAGAGGAAGAAACTAACTCAAAAAGTGGTATATAAGAAGAGTGGTAGAATATCACCCAGTGTCTCACAGACCTCTTGCTGAATAGGAAACTCTTCCTAATCTTCCTTCATAACTAGTTTCACAATGAACCAAAGAACTATTTTTAAAGATTAAAAAAAATCAAATTAATGATGAAAACAAATTGCAAAAAGGTCAAATGTTTCTAAATTATAAATTTAAGTATATTTCAGAGCAAGTAGTAGTGATGGCAAAATATAAATTAATATTTACTATCAATTTTTTCATATATTTTCTCCCTTTATTTTCAAAGATGACACCTCTGAGTTAGAAAAGACAACCTCTAACTTCTTTACTATCTGCAGTTCAACCATTATTAAGAGGGTTCATAACCTATAAGGGTTCTGCCAGTTAAATTTGAAATTGGCCTGAAGCCTTTGTTTATAATGAATAACCCCTGTTTTAGTCAGGCTTTTGCCTACTTTATCCACGGATATTCTGTATAATGTTAAGTAATATTTTGTATCCTTAACATTTTTCTTCCACCTCCCCTACTTGTAGTTTGTGTTCTGTACAGTTTGGGATTTCTTTGGAATCCATTCACTCATTATTCACATATAGATTTGATTTGCTACACTCCAGAACCTTATAGCCAGTGGTTCTATTCCTCAGTTTGGTGATTCACAGAGGCAGGTAAGTGCAATAGCTGAAAGTAAGGTCTTGGAGTCATATAGGACCACTGCCTTCACAACTTCTTACAGGTTCTGGAACATGACAGCTTTAAGTGAAAAAGAGCTAGGGATGTGGAATTAAATTCCCTAGACCAGCATCATTACAGGAGGGAATGAAAAGATGTTTGGATTGATTCTGTTCTATTTTTGTTCTAGTAGATCAGAGGAACAGGGAACCCTGGAGTTCTGGATGTCAATACAGACCCAAAATGATTTCCCCTAAGCCCAAAGCCCTTTTAACATTGCAAACACTGCTTAAACAACAGTGATCAATCTAAACTTAATCTTAGATATTAATATTTGGTCTTCCTTATTTTAATATTCTGGAAATACTTAATTCAGATAAACAGCTGTTGTGCCTCTGATGATGCTTTTTAAGTAGAAATAGGTGGAGTGCCCCTTGACACTTGGAAAATTCCTAACTCTCCTGTCTGTGAAAGTGTATTTTACAAATGAATTCTGATGTTTCATCTACAATTGATTTCCTTCTGAACCAGTGAGTGACCTTTTCTGTTCCCTTCATTGGGTGTTATATTTGTACTTAACCCTAGATTGGTCATTACTGAGTTGTGTTTGAGCAGTGTTTGTTGTGCTAAAAAGGACTTTGGGCTTAGGGGGACTCATTTCGGGTCTGTACTGACATCCAGAACTCCAGGGTTCCCTATTCCTCTGATCTACTACCTACCCTAACCTTTCCAACCACTTATTGACTTCTGAACTAATACTAAAGACTTTTTTCTGAATTTTTGGACAGAGCAGAAATGCTGCCTTAGTGAGAAAGATCCAAGGAGCAGTAGGCTTCATCTTTTCCTTCGCTGCTTGGCCATTGATGAGTTTGGGAGTGTTGACAGAGGTCTGAGCCTTGGCAGAGAAGGAAGGTCAGAATGAGAAGTCCATGGGCAAGGAGTCAGGTCCCTACTTGCCTTGCTAGGGAGAATTCAGTGTTGTCTGTCTGGTTGGCAGAGCCCACATTATTACAAGCAACCCATCATTTCAGCAGTTTGCAAAGGAAAGTGATATGAAAGGACAGCTGCAAGTCAGCTACAGCCTAGATCTGAGGAGATCAAGCACTCACTTCACTTGGAAGAAAGAGAGAAGGAAGGAAAGCTGAGGGCTTAGCAGGGTAAGTTACTTTTCCATCAACCCGTCTGCTTTCTTTAGTTTATAGTTGAGTAAAGCACTTATCACCCCAGGGAGTGTTAACCACTGATGAAAGAAGCTGAATGTGGTTATATTAGCAATATTCTTAATGTGTTTCTCCTTTTCCCTTTCTCTTTTCCAACTCATTTTGAATATCCCTAGTGACTAGTAGCTTCATTCTCCTTTCCCACCTTCATCAAAGATGTTTTGTGTTTGCTGATGAATTAGAGAAAATTAGATGGGCCTTGCTGGTGTGGACATGGTGAGTTTATCTAAGACTTAGGGCTTTTAGTGGTAAGGAGGAAGAGAGAGAGAGAGATCTAGCTCTGGAAATAGCTAATTTGGGAGAATTTGGAGATAAAGGATAAGAGTTTTTCTAGGGCATCTCGTTCACTCTCCTCTCCAGTCCTTGGTATTGGTGTTCTCTTATATACTGGAAATAAAATTGAGCTTAAGTGACTGGGGATGACTAGAATCAAGTTAAAGTGATTTCATTTCTAAGTAGGATAGACTGAGAAATTCTGAAAGCTTACTATAATTCATTCCAACTTCTCTCTCCTCCCCTCTGATTTTTGCCTTTTGTTCTCTCAGTCCCCCCACCTGAAGTTTGAAGATCCTAGACTCAATGCCAGAAAGTTCATTCCAGGGAACTTGAGTCTGGGCTTAGAAATTTGGATGTGAGTCTGCTGATATATGTTGATGCAAATATAAGACTTGGCTCCTCATCCCACCTTGCCTTCCCGCTAAAAAATTAATTCATTTGTATCATAAATCCACTCTGGACATCCAAGAAACTCAGAGGTTTTATCATCACTACTCCTGCCCAAGCTGTATGATTCTTTGAATTTTCAGCTAGCTCAACCAACCCTCAAGAGTTAATCTTCCATTGGTGGTAGATCTTTCTTTAGAAATGCAGGTCAATGAGGTATTACCTTTCTGGTCTTGGCTTTCATTGCAGCACAAAGACTTTTGGTTTGGAAATCTGGAAGATATTATTACTTCTGGAATTGAAGACTTGAGTTGGCTCTAAGGTACTTTTCCTCCATACCTGTAAGGAAAAGATGAGTCATTTCAAGGTTTAAAGTGTTATCTTAACTGAGGGTATGGGTAGATAGAACAACAGTGATTCTGTAGAATAACGTTTTCTAGAAAAACAGTGATTCTGTGTTAAGGTGAATATGTGATGATTACAAGTGGAGGGAAGAGTTGGATCAGTTGTTGGAAATGAGGTCTGAGGCAATTTCATTCACCTGTTAGTGGGGAGATATGGCCCTTAAACCCTAAAATAACCTAACTGTCTAATTTCTTCTTTATTGGTAGGAATGTAGAAGATATGATATGTGGATAAGTTTAGCTGTTTCTGATCTGTGGGCTCTGAAACCATTCATCTGTGGAGTGAGGGGAGAGATAAAAGGGTGAATTGAAAGGATAAGGAAAAAGTACGGAGGAAAATTCTAATTAGTTCTTCCATTAACTTGAGGATGGGTGTGCAAGAGCAGCATCTTATAGTGATGGATATTAACTTGGAGGTTTTTAATCTGTTTGTTCTGCCACCTACACCTTAGCTGAATGGTGATTCTGGAGGGTTGTTTTTTTTTTTTCCCTAACAGATCTGATCCAGAAGGATTAAATGTCAGATCATTTTTATAACAAAACATGATCTGCAATTTGAACTTTAATAGTCATCTCATTCGCAGTAAAACCAACCACTGTCAGTATTTTTATCCTTTGTCATTTCCCTCATCTTGGAAGCAGTTAATCTGAGGGTTAATAACTTTCTAGTTTCTAGTCTCTATGAATGCCTTTTTTAAAAAATTTGAGATGAAATTCACACAACATAAAACTAATCCCTTTCAAGTGAGCAATTAAATGGCATTTAGTACACTCAGTGTTTTGCAATTGTAACAGAGGCATCTCCATAAAAGGGATGGTACTATGTTCCCTACCCCTGTTTATGGCAATGCTTCTGTTACACAACCACCACCTCTGTCTAGTTCCAAAACATTTTCATCACCTGAAAAAGTAAACCTGTAACTATTAGATTTACTGCCCATTCCACCCAGCTCCTGGCATCCACAGATTTGCTCTCTGTCTTTCTGAATTTACCAATTCTATATCTCATATAAGCAGAATCATAAAATGTGATCTTTTTTCTGACTTCTTTCACTTAGCATGTTTTTGAGATTCATCTATGTTGTAGCATATATCAGTATTTCATTTCTTTTTATGGTTGAAATAAATTCATATAGGAATATAGATGTTTATGTGCATACCCTTACATGCCAGTTTGTTTATTCATTCATCTGTTGGTAGACTTGGGTTCTTTGTACCTTTTGGCTACTGTAAATAGTGCTGCTATGAACATTGGTGTATAAACTCTGTAGTTTTTGTTTTCAATTATTTGGGGTATGCAAGAGTGAAATTGCTGGGTCATATAGTAATTTTTAACTTTTTTGTAGAGCTCGGGTACTGTTTTTTGCTTACCAGCTGCAACATTTTAACATTCTCACAGAGGTTTCAAATCCTCTGCATCCTGGCCAACTCTAGTTAATTTTCTGTTGTTTTTATAATAACCATCCTAATAGATGAGAAGTAGTGTCTTGTGGTTTGGATTTACATTTTCCTAGTTACTTTGAGCATTTTTTCTTGTGCTTATTGGCAATTTGTATATTTTCTTTGAAGAAACATCTGTTCGAATCCTTTGCCTATTTTTAATTGGGCTTATTGGGTTTTGAATTTTAGTTTTTATATGGATAGTATATTAATATCAGATATATATGACTTGCAAGTATTTTCTCACATTGTATGGGTTGCCCTTTTACTGTTTCCTTTGATACACAAAGGTTTTTAATTTTGATGTTGTTCAGTTCATCTATTTTTTCTTTTGTTGCCTGTGCTTTTGGAGTCATATTCAAGAAGTGATTGCCAGTTCCAATATCATGAAGCCTTCTCCCTGTGTTTTCTAAGATATTTATTGCCTAAGTTCTTATGTTTAGGTCTTTAGACTTAACAGTCAAACTCAAACCATTCTGTTTCATTAATTCCCATAATATCCCCATGTACATCTCTGTGTTCATGCTCTTCTCTGTACTTAGAATTCTGTACATTCAAAGTGTTACCATCTTTCGTTGTTTATTCTCCTGCTTGCTTCATAGCCTTCCTATGTACTTACCAATTGAAGAGACTCCTAATCTTTTGTTCAGTTTCATTTTTCATAAAGGATTTATATACTGTCTTATATGTTTTTTCTTTTTATATCTAATCCTTCCATAGAACATTTAAATAGTATGTATATTTTTATTTTTAGTATATTTTGCAAATTACTTTGTTATCAATAAATATTTATTGAGTGAATAGATGTTTTTATTTTTCCCAATATATTCCCTTTTCTTTATTCAGCCTTTGTGGAAGGAATAGAAGAAGACAAGTGTGAAGGAGAACGTCACAGAGTTCACCAGGTAGTGGGTTGATGTGGACTTAGTTCTTCAAAATTCACCTCAGGAAATTTCCCTCATAATTTGCATAACTGTTTTCACTACATCATTCTTAGTACTGTGGTGCTCATTTTATGTTGCTTTAATTTCTACTTTTTGGTTTATTGCATATGAATGTGATGATGGGTCTTTTAAAATGAGTGTTTTACTTCTCCAGCCAGATTAGAGAATTCTTTAATTCTCCAATTAGAGGACAATTTATTTTTTTTAAATATTTATTTATATATTTACTTATTTATTTATACAAGGACTGGGGTGTAGGCCAGAGGTGTGGTGAGAGGACTCACCAGAGACAGAGTGGGGAGCAGAACAGGTTGATCTACTGAAATACCCTGCTGAGGGAAGTAGTGGGCGAGGCAGGAGAGGCCTGCTGCGCCAAGTAGGTTAGCTCCCTGGCCAGGCATTGAACTCATGCTGCAGTGGCTGGTGATAGCTTGATAGTGCTGAGACTTTAACACCTGCGCCACCAGGAAGGCCCTAGATGACAGTTTTTGACTACCAAAGCTTCTGTTGCTTTTTCCTTAAAACTTGATTTTAAAAACATATTAATAGATGAATATTCTTTGAAGTGAAAAGTCAACCATTGCTGCGAAGTCTAAATTTGCCTTTCACCTACCCAGTTCCCAGCCCACTTCTTCCCCCTCTCAGAATTAATCATTATTACTGGTTTTATGTGATCTCTGCATTTACCTATATATTTATATACAAAACTTCATATATAATACATAGCTATAATTATATGTGAATACTATTTTTCACAACTGCTTGTGGTGATCAATAATCAATATATACTAAATAAATCTAAACCTGGGTCTGAGAGAATAAGTGAAAGGTCAAACATGAAAATACATGTGTGTCCAGCTTGCAGAATTCCATTCTATACCTGTTTACTTACAGTTCTCAGGTATCAGTGGGCAGGCCATGGCTCCAAGTTCCCGTCGACGAAGGCACAAGAAACCCCCATCATTGGTGGCTCCCATGGTTGTGACCCTGTCCAAGGTTGTGACCTCACCCACAGCTGGGACTCCTGTGCCTCAGACCCTTTCAAAATCTGGCCCTAGCATTGATGCACTTGGCTTCTTTTCCTTGGAGAGCAATGTTCCTGGCCTCTCCCAGTTGATCCTTGAAAAGCTGAACATGAAAAGCTATGAAGAATACAAGTAAGTAACTAGCTATGTGGAAGAGCCATATATTATTGTCTCTGATAGAAGTGATTTCGGAAAGAGGAGAGGGGATATAATTTGGGGAACACTGGGTGATTTTCAATAAGGAATTTTTTTTTTTTTTTAAGATTTATTTTTTATTTATACATACAAGCTGGGGTACAGGCCAGAGGCATGGGGCGGCGAGAGGGTTCACCAGAGCCAGAGCGGGGAGCAGAACAGACAGATCAGAGATACACTGCTGAGGGGAGCAACGGGCGAGGCAGGAGAGGTCTGCCACACCATGTGGGACTCTCCCCGGCCGGGGCGTCGAACTCGTGTCACCGCTGCCGACAGCTCCACAGCGCAGCAGCGCTTAACCGCTGCGCCACCGGGGAGGCCCAATAAGGAATTTTCTTGCCCTGACTTTTTTTTGCCAGTTTTATTACTATAAAAAATAATTTGCCTAAGTGAGAAATGATGGGAGTAGGAGATGTAGGAGTAAGTGGAAATAAACAGGAGGGAAGGTAGGGGTCATGAGAAATTTTGGAGATAAACTATTTTCTGTTGCCAGTCCTTTTCTGTGCTGTCTTCACAGGTTGGTGGTAGATGGAGGTACTCCTGTATCAGGTTTTGGATTTCAGTGCCCTCAAGAAATGTTCCAGAAGATGGAGGACACATTCCGATTCTGTGCTCACTGTAGAGCACTCCCTAGTGGCCTTTCAGACTCCAAGATCCTGCGGCATTGCAAGAGGTGATTAGTGGGGCCCAAAAGGGACACATCCAGAAATAATCCTGTTTTAGGACTTTGTTGCAGGAAGAAAGGCTTGAGGTTTTTCAGAATAACTTACTCCATTTTATGTGACCCAGGACACAGAGATTAGAGTTGGGTCCTCTTATGTTTTGTGTTATGTGGTTACCTCTTGAGTACTCAAGGGGTAATACTATAATTGTTCTGGGAGATTGGGGTCAAGCCATAGCCATGATAAGAGGACAGCTGCAGACTTGCGGTGTTTTATTTTTTTGCAAGGGACTTGAAAAGTAAGTTGTTCCAGATAGTGACTGAAGCATCACTCTGACCCAAGGAAATAATTACATTCCTGCCTTCCCTACCACAGGTAGTCCCCAGATTGATGCATCTGCTGTCACTTCTCCCCTACCTTCCTTACTCCAAATTTCATGAAACAGATAGAAGGCAGGGCATTTTCAGAGGGAGGAACAACAGGGTGTTCTGGGTACAGGAATGTCTGTTCCCTTCACCAGGTATCTCCCAATTGCTTTTGAGATACAGGAACATCTATTTATGGTACTCATTCTCTCAGGTGCAGAAATGTCTATTACTGTGGGCCAGACTGCCAGAGATCAGACTGGCCAGCACATAGGAGGGTTTGTCAAGAGCTGAGTCTTGTAGCTGTGGACCGTCTCATGGAATGGCTTCTGGTCACAGGTGAAGTGGTGGTGTTGGGCAACTTTGCCATGATGATCATAGTTGATTATGCTTGGAAAAAGATACAAAAGCATGTTTTTTTATGAGGAAAAAAGAGGAACTGGATGGGACAAGTGAAATGGGGCCTTCTTGGTAATAAATTGGAAGAGTGAACATAGAGGGAATATTGAAGCCAGGAAAAAATTAGGTCACTTCTTACTTCTTTCCTACAGGTGATTTTGTCTTACCCTCAGGACCTTGGCCGTGTCTGGCTGAAGTTGTACAGGACTGGGACACCTGGTTTTCTATGCGGAGTTTACAGCTAGATGTTACTCTGGATCCCATGCTCAGTAGTCATGCCATGACAAACCTGTGGGCCAGTGTAGGACGGCCAAGGCCAGACCCAGCTGTCCTCCAGGGCTCTTTGAAGCGGCTGCTGACAGATACCCTATCACGACCCTTGACGCTAGGCTTAGGAATTCGGGCCTTTGGGATAGATGTTGGGAAGACTGGGGGAAGTACAGTGCATGTGGTTGGTGCGTCCCATGTGGAGACATTCCTCACTCGCCCTGGGGACTATGATGAATTTGGTTACATGTTTCCTGGACACCTTGGCCTCCGTGTTATCATGGTGGGTGTAGATGTGGCTGCTGGCTTTTCACAGAGCACCTTCACTTCACCCCTGGAACCTGGCACAGTTCAGCTTATTGGCCATAGAGGGCTCTATCATGACTTCTGGGAGGAACAGGTAGAGACTGGACAGACAGCCCGTCCAGATTTGGTGGTGGCATTCCATCCAGGTAAGAAGAATCGGCTCAAGGAAATATTGGGTGGCTTCTCTGGGAGTTTTCCATCCTGACTCTTGACTCATCTGTCTTTTGAATCCCATTCATTTGGTCAGGTTGATACAATACTAAAATTAACTTGGTTGTTCGTTATCAATATGTGCTACCCCTGGTTTCACAATTTTCCATTGAAGAACCTGGAGAGTCATGGTGGTAAATTAGCAAATGGGGTGAGCAAGGTGATGGGTGGAGTGGACAAAATCAAAAACGTGTTTGCTTTGGGTCTACTTCAGCTTTTCCCTTGCTATTCCCATTTCCATTTTGTTCCACAGGTTTCCATGCTTCTCTGGACTTAATAGAGGCTTGGCTTCCCACCCTCCTGCTGCTTCGTGATTATGAGATCCCTACATTGATTACTGTTTACAGGTTTGACCTCTTCCTATTTGTGATGCCTCCCTGACTTACATTATACTGACATATACACGACTTCATTTCTCTCCCTGCTTGCTTATTTTCTGCCTTCTGGTGAAGATTTTCTTCCTTGCTACATTTGACTTTTTTATTGTCTTGAAACAAAGGCTTATGCTAGCTAGTTGGGTAGTTAGTGAGACTTTGGGTAGAAGGGTTAGCCCTTGCCTCATTTAGTCTTAGGTAGTTTGGGGATTGATGAATCCAGAAATATCCAGTTCTGAGCAATTGCTCTTCTGCCTCTCCCATAATCAGCAGAACAATTTTTATCTGTCTCCCACAGTCATCAGGAGTTGGAGGCCTCCATGCAGATTCTGGTGGACCTGGATACACACATCACTGCCTATGGAGCTAACCCTTTTGCATCTCTCAAACCTGAACAGGTCTATTCCAACCCCAACAAGCAGCCGGTATACAGCAGTGCCTACTATATCATGTTTCTTGGAAGCTCCTGCCAGCTGGAGAAGAGGCAGTTGGAAGAGAAAGTAGATGGTGGGGTTTAAATAGCTGAGCCAGACACTGACTAATGTACGAAAATGGGGAAGTTGTGATGAAATTACCCTGCTTATACGATATTGTTAACAACTCTGAAACCCACTATATCCTAAGCTTTATTCATTTGTCCGGGTGAAGATTCTAAGCTGATTCGGATCACTTATATTGTGTGACTCTTTTTCTGAAAGGTTAGCCATAAGTTTCTAGAGACGGGATTTTAGATTTAGTGTGTGGCACGAGGCCCTGCCTTTCCAGAGTCTTTGCAGAGGCTATAGTTCCTGACAGTATTGTTTGTGAGAAAGTTACACCTTTAGCCTTGAGCCAGATGGCACTGAGAAGAATGACATCTTAGTCTTCTGAAAAAGATTTCCTTCTTAGCGAGCAATTTGGGCTAAAAAATAGAGGTCTTAATGACTTAAAGTAGTACAAGAATGGGCAATTCAGAGAAGTGGTTGGGAACACAGGAGAGGTTGTGAGAATTGGCACACAGTTCTGTTTCCTGACTTCTGAGTTAAATGTCTAATTTTCCTATTTTCTCTTGGGAACTTCTGACTCTAGAATAGCTTTTTGCTCACGTGGTATATTTTAGATGTCGAGGTATATCAGACTTTACTTGAATATACTGGAATTATTTGTTATCACCTGTTCTAAATCACAGTAAACTCAGTTTAGGGCTTCTTAAGTCACTTGTTTTAACTTATTTCCTAGTCACTGAGGAATGTTATTTGTCTACACACAAGGCCTTAAGATTGGAGGCTTCTCTTTTGCCAAGGGAGTGATTATATCTGCTCTGTTTGGATCTGCCACTCTTCCACACCCTATCTCATGTTATCCTTGACTTATCATGCACTGAAGATTGGGGTATTCTGTCACTGAACTATTTAAAAAGATGAAATTATGCCTTCTATAATACTATGAATAGAACTTGAGGTGACTATGCCAAGTGGCATAAGTCAGAAAGTGAAAGACAGTTACTAATGGTTTCACTTACAAATGAAATGAGTGATATAAATAAAGAAAACAGATTGTCAGAACATAATAAAAGTAACTGAAAAGTGGTTATTAGAGGTGGGGAGGGAGAAGAGAGTAAGAAAGGGCTAAATGTGATAGTGTAATGGCACTGGAGCTTGGATGGTGAGTGGCACATATGCACATGGCTAAGTGTAAATTATATAGTTTTATAAACAAATGATAAATAAATTTTAACTTAAAAAAAAAAAGACTAGCTATTTATTCCTATAACCTAGCCATCACCTTCCATCCCTTCTACCCTACCCCCATCATCTTAACACACACACACATTCTTATTGCCCACTGTGATGGGGTCATATTAGAATTCATTTGTTCATTCAAAACATTTAGTGTCTTCCATGTGAAAGGTACTATATTACAGCTCTGTGGATATACAAAGATGAATGAGACACAGTCCTTATTCTTAGGAAGGAAAATAATACATGTACATAGATACCTTTATTATACGGTGTAACGTGGAATAAGCATGGAAGAGTCTTGTAGTGCTTCGGAAATAGAGTAAAAAGAGAGATCACTTTGGTCCTCCCTGGTGGTACAACGGGTTAAGTCTCAGCCTATGAAGCTGTGTCTGCACCCACTGCAGCATGAGTTCTATCCCCCACCAGGGAGATTCCCACATGGTGCAGCAGACCTCTCCTGTCTTGCCCGCTCCCCTCAGCACTGTACTTCAGTCAGTCTGCCTGTTCTACTCCCCACTCTGTCTCTGGTGAATCCTCTCACCACCCCACACCTCTGGACTGCACCCCAGTTCTTGTATGCATAAATAAATCTTTAAAAAAAGAGAGAGAGATCTATCACTTTGCTAAGTTATAATGATGGTTTTATGAATCCAAATTTTATGAAACAGATGGAAGGCAGAGCATTTCAGATGGAGGAACAACAAAACCAAGGAGACAGAAAATTTGGAAATATTTTGGGGGAATATTGGAGGATTAGTATAAATGAAGTCTGATAGGAGAAGCATAGCCTACTGGTCAGGTTTAGATTTATATAAATCTAAGAATGCTGGGGTAACCACCAACTATTTTGTGCCATTGGAAAAGCTAAACTCAGATTTCCTCATCTGTAAAATGGGAATGATACCTGTACCCAGAGTTACCTTAAGAGTTAAATGAAAATGTTTGCAAAGTTAGTGGACTCATGCATCCCAATTTCAAAATTTACTACAAAACTTAGTACAAAGCAGTAGTAGCCAATAGAGTTACTATTAGTGGTACTGGCACTGACAAAGATCAATGAAAGAGAACTGAGAATCAAGAAATCCTTTGGGGTCAATTGATTTTTGACAAGTGTGCCAAAACAAATCAGTAGGTAGTTGTTTCCTAGAGAGGATACTAAAAGCACAACCAGCCAACATAGATAAATTAGGCTTTATTAAAATCTGAAAATTTATGCTTCAGAGGACATCATCAAAAACAACTCTGTTCCTATCGATATACCCATGAGAAATGAAAATGTACGCAAATATTGATAGCATAATAGCAAAATATCCATCAATCTGAATGGGTAAACAAACTATCCATACAGTGAAATAGTTGGCCATAAAAAAAGAATGAAATACTGCTTCATGCTAAAATGTAGGTGAACCTTGTAAACGTGTTCATTCGTGTTCATGTTAAATGGAAAAAGCCAGTCACAAAAGACCACATATTGTATGAAATCTATGGAAACAGAAAATAGATTAATGGCAGTATAGACATGAGGAGATTGAGGGTATTAGGCATGATGGCTAAAGGGTATTGGGGTCTATTTTTGGAATGATGTAAATATTTTCAAATAAATTTTGATGATGGTACAGCTCTATTAATATATTGAAAACTACTGAATTGTACACTTCACGTAGGTGAATTATACTCAAGGCTGTTACCAAAAAATTATTTTAATCTTAAGAGCGTGTAAAAAAAATAGGGATATTTGTTAAATGCATAACACAGTACCTAGTTCATAGCATGCACATAATAAATGATAGCTATTATTGAATACATAACACTTTCAATTTTGCTCAGTAACAAACCGATTGAAGTGGCAGTTATGTGTAAGATGGTTTGGCAATGGATGCTTGGGATGCTGTTGTCATTTCAGATGAGATAATGCAGATGTTAGCTAAGGTGACAGTAGTGAAGCTGGAAAGCAAGAAGTAATTTCTAGCTAGAGCAAGATAAGTAAATAAGTAGATAGTGATATTTTATAGCTAGAATAGGAAAGTACACTCTATAGGGTTTGGTAACTTGTGATGGTTCATATTATCTATCGAGTTTAAACAGGAGTGAAAATACACACAGTAACAAGTGACACAAAAATTTCCAACTTAGTGGAATAGTAGTGATTACAGTTTAATAGAAGACTGACATAAGATCAACATGGTAGCTATATATATATATTTACACTCAGCAGGTGATGTAGAATAAATTATATTTCAAAACATTTTATCTAAAAATCCCTAAGGATAGCACTACTTAGTCTTCTAACATATCTTTCTCTCAAAAGGTCTTCTCAACATGTTTATCAGAGCCAGTTTTCCCTCCAGTGTCAGAAACAAATCTATTTCACTGACCACCAGATCAAATTGTTGACTGGGCCTGAGGGCCCTTCCAGTCAATAAAATATTTATTGACCATTAGTAGACTTTGGAGATATCCCTGTTCTCAAGCTTACATTCTAATGGTGGACACAAACAGTAAACACATGAAACGTTCAGATGTGTCTAAGTGTTATAAAGAAAACTAAGCTGGGTAAGGAATGTATAGAACTGGTTGATGTGTTGGTAGCAGTGGTGGCTACTAATCCTACAACATTCAGGGAATACCTACAACATTCAGGGTGTCTCTGAGGAGATGGATACCATTTGAGATGATACGTACAGGAGAGAACATACCTAGTAGAAGCAGTATCAAGCAAAGAGCCCAAGAATCTCTGTTTGGGCCTAAGCTTGGTATGTTTGGACAGAAGGCCGTTTTGATGAGATCTTAGTGCTAGAGAAGGAAGGTAAAAGGGGGTGACCCAGAAGTAGGCAGGGGTCAGATTTTATAAGGCTTAAATAGACCATGATCAGCAGTTCAGATTTTATACTGATTCTAGTGGAAAGCTAATGGAGGAATTTAATCAAGGTGATGACGTGACCCAATTCTTTAAAGATCACTGACTCAAAGTTTCTGAACTTCAGTACTATTGCCATTCTGGGCTGAATCTTTGTTGTAGGGGGCTGTCCAGGGCATTGTTGAATGTTTAGTAGTAACCCTTGTCCTACCCATTGCATACTGCCCCATCCCTCCCAGTTGTGATAACAAAAATGTCTCCAGACATTGCCAAATGACCCCTCAAGGACAAAATTCCTTCTCTAGTTGTATAAAATAGTATGTGTATTTAAAGACTAGACTCTGACACAATGGAATGTTCACATTAGGAGAAGCATGATAGCTCCTGTTTCACATGAACAGTGAGTGGATTACATGATGACCTTAGTTTCTTAGTGATTAGACGTGTTTGCTAAGTTTATGTGATTGAATACAGATAAGTTAAAAGCTCATATGCTTATGACTCCACTGTTAAATGTGCCACAGTGGACATCTGTAAACGATCTGGTTAGGTGCAAAAAAAGGGAATAATTAAGTCTTTGCAAGGGAAGGTAAAGAAAAGGAGGTGGTCAGGAAAAGTTTCTTGAAGCTAGAAGGAGATGGGTGTTTTTTTTTAATTTTTAAAAAATTTATTTACAATAAATAAATACCATCAGGTATCACTGCAATAGTGCACCCACCACCAAATCACCCATAGTTCCCCACCATCATCCATTGTGCTTCCTTCTCTATTCTTATCTCTTCCCCAACTGCTTTGCCGCTTTGGATGCTGCAGTTCTACATCAGCTTTTAAGGGTTAATTTTTGAACTTGTTTTTATCTGACCCTTAGTTTGGTTATTCTATAGTCCACCTATTAGTGACACCATCTGGTATTTATCTTTCTGCTTCTGACTTATTTCACTTACCATTTCTTACAGCTCCATCCATGTTGCTGCAAATGGCATGAGTTTATCTTTGATCATTCAGTAATAAGAGGTGGGTGATCTTTGAATTGAGTCTAAATAGATGAGTAATTTTTAAAAGTGGACAGTACTTTCTAGGTAAAGCAGGAAAGGGCCTCTGACCTTGGAGGGCCTTGTATGTTGAAAGGATGAACTGAGAACTGTAGTGTATGAAGTGTCTGAACAGGCCATAGGATATTTGGACCTGTAGTTTAGGCAAGTGGTTTGGAAATTGGAGGATTGGAAAATACCCTCTTAAGGTCAGATAGTTAAGGCAGAGGGGGAAAGGATTGGGAATGAGATCACTAAGGTTTGCAGTATAGAGTGAAGGGGAGTGAGAACAGGCCTCTTAAAGGAATGCTTAAATTCCTGAGGCCTTGGGGGACAGAAAGGCCGTTTATCTATGAAGCAGACCACAGACCATAGGGGAATGAATGGTGGGTAGTCAGTGTTATTGCAGTTTTGTTTAAATATGGCAGTGACCTTCCTCAGGTACCTTCCACTTTAATCCTGTTTTGGGGCCCTGTATATTTTGCTTTTCCCATTTGAAATTTTAATACACTCTATTCCACCCCCAGGAGGAAACTTTTGGGTAAAAAAAACAGTAGTAGGTTGATGGTCCTTAAATTTTAGTATCCATCAGAACTGCCAGGAGGATTTGTTACAATAGGTTGCTGGGTTCCACTCCTAGAGTTTGATTCTGTAAGGTGAAGTTCAAGAATTTTCATTTCTAATAAGCTTCTAGGTGATACTGCTGTTGGTGGTGGTCTGGGGACCACACATTGAGAACCAGTGAAAAGGTAGTTGACTGATTTTTGCTCTGGAATATCTTAAGATATTGATGAGGGTCTTGAAATGTTTAGTGCTGATGTGTGTGCCAGGTACAAGGACTCTAGTACGCGCGGGGAATCTAGAATCACCTAACAACTTCCTTTTGGAGTGATTTTGATTAGTATATTTCGATTTTCTACTATCTGTGATCCTCAATATGAATTCCTTTCACGGGGAGCTAATAAAACACACAGGCCCTGAAGTCCTTACAAGATATAGGAAGCATGGCATATCTGAGGCGGAGAGGTTGCAACTGGCCTCCCAGACCGAGCCCCTCGCGGCCGCCCGCCACTGGAGGGTCTCTAGGATACCTTGGAAACGCTGCAACTTCCGAAGTGACTTAAGGGAGCACAAAAGGGAGTTTCGAAGGGACCTTGGGACCTAGAAATGTTATCAAACTGCCTGGTCCACGAAGAGTTTGTCTTTCCGCAAGAGGAACTTGGGCGCGGAGGGGCGGGGCGAAGCGGGGGTGGAGAGAGCCCTAGTCCGGGTCCTGCAGGCCGCGGGGGCAGGCCCAGCCAGGTGCCGCCCGGGCCTGCCCCGGGGGCGTTCCCGACGCTGTGGCGGTGCTAACGGGCTCGGGCGGTGGCCCCCAGCGCCCCGCCCTCCCTGGGCCCTCCCTTAGCTCCATCTTGCTGGCAACTGGGTTGGGCAGTGACGCTGCTCCCGCGGTCAGGTGAGGAACGGCGCCCCCTACCCTTTCCACCCCGCGTCCCCCAGAGTTACCTCGCCAGCCTGCTCTGAGGCCCGCGGTCTAGGTGATAGGGTGTCCTCTGTGTCGCCTCGACTGGGGGCGGCAGAGCGGCCTGTGGGCCTCCCAGGGGCGGATGACTTGGTGTGTACCTCTCGGCACCCGAGTAGTGTACGGAAGCGTTGGGGCAGAGGAACTTTGGCGTGGAATTGAGGAGCCAGCGGCTGGCGGGAGGGCTGGGGGAGTGGTGGTCGTCAGTTCTCTGTACCTATTGGGCGATTGGGGATCTGAGGGAGCGGTGACGCCCCGCGTGTGAGCAGATGAACCTCAGGTGGAGGGACTGAGGCTTTCCTTAAGCGACCTCAAGGAAGACCGGGTAGGGAGCCGAAAGCTTAGACTGAGGTGACTAGACATCCTGGTGACACAGCAAATTTATGGAAACTTGGGGAAATTTGTACTGTACTTAGTGAACCCTAGGATAGAATGCATAGCCAAATTGTAACCGGCTGATGTTTATCATTCTTGGAAACTATTCTAGGAACCAGCATCCCAGATTTGATTCCTATTCCCTGAACAACTGCAAAGTGTGCTGTTATCAGCCCATCCTGTGCAAACACTTTCTGTACAGAGGGAAATGACAGATGTCCCACCCTAAAGTGACAAAAGGGAGAAGTCTTTCAGCTGCCTTTAAACTCCGTAATTCCTGGCAGCTGATAAGCAGCTGATCTGATGAAATAAGCTGCTTTACTTAGTTGGATAAGTTTGTAATGCGTGATCTCAGGCAGAGAAAGAGTCTCAGGTATTGGGTAGGTATTAGGTAGGTAGAAGACATCATTTTGGCTACTGCAAACTTAAACCCCTTTCAGTCCTCACCAAGGTGGCTATCAGGTCCATGTGGAGGCTAGCCATGCCTCCAGTTCGGTATCCAAGGGCCCTTGCTGACTGATTTAAATGGTCCTTCCCTACCAAAAGGCAGGTTTTGGAAAATTGTAGTAACTGCTGTTGGCCTTCTTCACTCAACCCGTCCTGCTTCCCAGATTTGCAACAACTGCCTTTTGTTCCTGGGCTTCATGCCATCTATGAGACTCCATAGTGAGACCCACCCCTTTTAGTAGCTGACTCACTGGGTGGAGGAGGTTTGGAGAACCAAGAATGATTTTCTAATCTTTTAAAAGTAATTTCTGACAGAATGTTTAAAAGAAAATTGAAGCTGTGATTCACCATAGTCTTACGCCTTGAGTACAGTTGAGTAATTTGTTGAATCACCTGAGTTTTGTTTAGCTTTTTAAAATCTATGTTTTGAGTAGATGACACATGCTGAATTCCAGAAGGGCTAAAGGTATGTAGAAAAGTAGGTCTTGTTATTCCCCTCTTGCCTCCGTGGAAATAGTCATTGTTTTCTACTTTTTGGAATGTACTTTCAGGAATATTCTCTACATATAGAAGAAATAACTATATTTCACACTAAATAACTATATTTTACAGTAAGATTGAAAGTTATCAATGCACTCTTTCATCTTGCTTCCCTTCCCTCCTCCCCCATTTACTATAACGTAGAGATAGTTTCATTTGAGTTAAAAACATCTGCTTATTTTAGTAGCTGCATAATACTTCATTGTATGGCTATTCATAATGTAGCACATCTGTTTCTTATTGAGGGACTTTTGATTATTTTTAACCTTTTTCTATTACAAATAGAAATGTTATACTATACTATAGTATAAATAGCCTTGTACATACCTTACTTTGCATTTGTGGAAGTATTTCTTAAAAGTACATCCCTTGAAATGGACCATGGAGATGGATCACGGGCGAATTGGTGGTGGGCTACCCAAGGGGAATACAAAATGTAAAAGACATAAATAACAATAAAAATATATATTTAAAAAATAAATAAATAAATAAAAATAAATCTTAAAAAAATAACATATAGGGCCTCCCTGATTAAAAAATAATAATAATTAAAAAAAAAGAAAACACCTAATCCAATAAAGTTTGCTAATGTTTTCCTGATTATACACATTAAAATCTTCCTGTTTCAAAAAAAAATAAAAAAATAAAGTACATCCCTTGAAATGGAATTATATAATACTTTTTTACATAATTACATTTTTCAAAATGTATCCAAATTTACTTTCTTAAAAATTGCTTTTCCCCCTTATATGCAGATAGCCTTTATTTCATTCTGTTTTGAAATCTTATTGACATAATTCTTCTAGGTTCTTAAAGGTAGTACATCATAGCTAAAAAAGGTAGAAGTAGGACTTTATCACTGAAACAGTTCCTGAGTGTTAGTGATTTAAATTGCTTATGTAGTTTATAACTATATTTTGCCTTTGAAATTATTAATTTCTCTCATAAGTTGTTTTCAGATTATTTTCTGTTTGGATCCTGACCTTGGTCTTTTTGCCCTTATTCTTTCTGACTGTTTCAGATGCTGTTGACCCTACTTTACTTCTTATACCAACCAGGCTTGGTGATGAAGAAAGCAAAAAAACAATTTAGCATGTTCCTGTTTTTACACCCAGGCATTTGGATCCCAAATGACTGTTTTAGAACTGCCTGTATCATTTCTAATTATCTTTATTATTTAACTTACAACTTTGACTAAATATGTGCCCATTCATTCTTAACTTAGGTTTTTAGCTTTATCCTGTGCTTATGCCATAAGGAACACTATAATAAATTCATTATCTAATATTCCTATGCTGTTTACTCAAAAGGCAGACTATTTCCCTCCCAGCCCCATCTTTTTAAGAACAGCTAGGGCAGTACATATTGTACAATGAACTTTGATAAATGTTGAACTGGATCTGTTTGGGGTCTTGATATAAAGTAAATATAAGTCCTTTGCCACCATATGGGGAGAAGAGCCAAAAGTAGCAAATTAGATGGTAAATCCAGAAATGCCAAAATATTCTAGCACAAAAGTATGTTTCACATACCAATAGCAGCCACATCCCATGGAAGCTTAGTTAGAAATGCAGCCTCTTAGGCCCCATCTCAGATGTATTGAATCAGAGTCTGCATTTTAACAAGATCCATGTGTGACTCACAGATACACTACAGTTTTATCTAATACATTATTCAAAGAAGGGAGATGGGAGATTTGAGCTGGGTAAGTCAGGAGAGGTGAGTGAGCCAAGGCTTAAGGGCCAAGCAGTCAGTTAATGATAACAGTGACTTAAGCAAAGGCATGTTGGGAGTGGTTCAAGTGGTAGAGGTTTCGTATTAAGGTTCGGTGTTGGTAAGAGATAAATTGAATAGATGAATTGGAGCCAGTGCTAAGGAGACCTGTCAGGCTGATGAATTTTCATCTGATACTCTAGTAGTAGTCAGTTGAGAAGTTTAGACCTGAAGAGCAACAGACTGAAAAAGCAACATTTTATAAGTGTTCATCTGGTAATGTTGCCCAGGAAAACTGAAAGCGTGACTGTATAAACAAGGGTGTAAATGGAGAAGTAATTTTAGTAAAATGAGTGCCAATGATGAAAACATGGTCTAAGGATATTATGAGAGTAGAAATGAAAAGAAAAATAGGAGAGGCATTTCAAAGGAAGGAAGAATAGAAAAATATTGGATTACTTGCTCCACTGGAGTAATTGGTAATTTAAGTATGGTACTATCAATAGATAAGGGATATTAATAGTAATATGGTAGAGAATGATGAATATTTAATTCCACGCCACCACTGTAGGCCTCCTAGTTGACTTCTATCTTAATCTGCTCTTTCTTACTGTTTTGGTCGCAGTCCATTTTACAATTATATCCCACCATTTTCTTTGCACATGACATTGTTTTAATTCCCTGACAGTGTGTCTGCCTCCTTTTGAAACCTAGTTTAAACCTTTGATAGTTCATTTACTGTCCAGTCTTTGTATAGTGTGTTATGGTAGATGTAAATTATTATTGACTATATATTGATATACTTGCCAGATAACTTCATTTGACCATGAACAGTTTTTCAGGTTTGATTAGGTTAAGAAAGGGTTTTCTTTTGAATATTTTTTCTCTATTGTTTATTTGCATTTGTTTTAGTAGTAGTGATTTCTTCTTAGGTACAGTATTATTAAATGGCTGTGGTTAAAAGAGTCCTTGTACTTTTATAGGTAATGAAATGAAATATTTATGAGTAAAAAGTTCTGGGGGTTTGCTTTAATATATTCTAGGGGAGGGTAGTGATTGGATGCAAATGGTAAATAGATCTATGACTTGGTAATTGCTGAAACTGAACACAAAGAAAACATGTACATTAATTATATTAGTTGAGCCACAATAAGTGTTTTTATATAAAAACAGCTGAATTTCAGTAGTGCTATGTAGTTCTGTTCTCTCTACTTTTAAGTGTTTGGATTTTTCTATTAAATAAACAATTATAAAATATTTAAAAGATAATTGGAAATTTTAACACTGGCACATTGATGTATGGTTGTATTTTTTTTTTAAATTAACACTAATCCTCACTCTTTTATTTTAAGATTTATTTTTTTTAATTTTATACATACAAGCTGGGGTACAGGCCAGAGGCGTGGGGCGGCGAGAGGGTTCACCAGAGACAGAATGGGGAGCAGAACAGGCAGATCAGAAATACACTGCTGAGGGGAGCAGCGGACGAGGCAGGAGAGGTCTGCCGCGCCATGTGGGATTCTCCCTGGCCGGGCGTCGAACTCACATCGCCGCTGCCGACAGCTCCACAGCACAGCGCTTAACCGCTGCGCCACCAGGGAGGCCCTGGTTGTATTTTCAAAATTTCCCTGTAATTTAAAAAAAGTACCTGTTTTTAGAGATATACACTGAAGTATATGTAACCTAAAGTCATAAAAAAAATGTCTGGGATTTGCTTCAGAATAATCTAGTAGAGTGTTAGGGAGTGAGTGATAATATTGAAAAACCAAGATTGGCCTTGATATGCTAATTATTGCATCTAAGTGGTGAGTACTTGGCATTTTTATACTATTTATTTTTTAATAAATTTGAAATTTTCCATAATCAGAAGTTAAAGAAAGCTAGGCTTTAATCCAGATATGTGGGACTACAGACTGTTAACTCTTAGCCATTAAACCATTGTTTCCAATGGTGTGGTTTTATGATGTAAGGTGATTTCTGTAGAACTAGAAAGTTTTTATCTTAATATTTTTATATTTGGGCCTCCCCGGTGGCGCAGCGGTTAAGCGCTGCGCTGTGGAGCTGTCGGCAGCGGCGACGCGAGTTCGACGCCCGGCCGGGGAGAATCCCACATGGTGTGGCAGACCTCTCCTGCCTCACCCGCTGCTCCCCTCAGCAGTGTATTTCTGATCTGCCTGTTCTGCTCCCCGCTCTGTCTCTGGTGAACCCTCTCGCCGCCCCACAGCTCTGGCTTGTACCCCAGCTTGTATGTATAAATAAAAAAATAAATAAATCTTTAAAAAAAATATTTTTATATTTATTTTAATGTTATCTTCTCCTGGTGGCAAGAAAAAAACAAGTTTTCCATTTATGGAAGTGATAGAAAGCATGCTTTTAAAATAGATTTAAGTGAAAAATTAATTGACTTAAAAATATTCCATAAATAATAGGACTAGTAGTATTCAGATGCGACAGAAACTATGTGGTATGAGGATAATGAAGTTAGAACATTTACTGTGCTGTGCTGACTCCTTTGGTACAGATGGTGAAATGAAGCTTTATAAACTTTGCTTATATCTTTAATAGCTACATTTGAATGCCTGCCAGCTCTTTTGAAATGAGTATATAAATATTTTATATAAAACCCTATGACAATATATATCTTCAAAGGCCTTAACCCCTATAAAAAATGACAGGACATTTTTTATTGTTACAGAATGTCATACCCAGGCTATCCTCCCACAGGCTACCCACCTTTCCCTGGATATCCTGTAAGTATTTTTTTTTTTTTTTTTAGTATATATGATATTTTATTTGCCATTGTTTTTTTTTTCCTTTTTTTTTTTATTGTTATTTATGTCTTTTACATTTTGTATTCCCCTTGGGCAGCCCACCACCAATTCACCCATGATCCATCTCCATGGTCCCCTGTATTCTCCTCTCTTCCATTTTGTGCCGTATTGCCACCTGTAATACTAAAAGAGCTCATGTCCTTGGAGCAGGTGATGGGGGTGGCAGTGTGGGAGGAGGCTTTGTTTTATGTAACCTTTCAAGTTCCCAGGCTCCTTCCATGCATTGGTTCTGCTGTCTTGCAGGGCCTTGGAGATCGATCTCCAATGCATCCTCTGCTTCCAGCTAGCAGATGAAGGAAAAGAAAAGAGAAAGTGTAGAGGATTGGGCAGGAGGTTTTTATGGGCCAGGTTGAAAGTGGTATACATTACTTCTGAACACACTCTTTCACATGTGGTTTCAATATTCTATCATATGGTCCTACTTAACTGCAAGGGAGTCTATGAAATGTAGTCTAGCTTTTTGGCCAGGGAAAGACTTTAGTGAACACAGAATAATCTTTGCTACACACTGACTTATCTGAACTGATATTCAAAATGTCACACCCATGTGTGACTCAGGGTGTCTTTTTGTTTCCCCTCTCTTATGCAACAGGTCTGGGTGTGTTGCAAGAGAGCCATGAATTTCTCTCTTTAAGGCGGAGAGGGGATATTTCTCACATTTCTCGGTACTAACAAAATGAAAGAACTAATGAAATTTGTTGGTTGTTCCTGACGCCTTAAGGTTTGGAAAGTGCCTTATTCTTACTTCCAAATAGAGAAACAAATCCCTCTTGCCTGACACAGATAGAATTAAATGTGACTGATTCTGACAAACTAGTATCCTGACAAACCAGTGTACTGGTAAATGAATGTAAGAGGTGAAGACTTCGAGTGGAACTTTTAAAATGCAAATGAATAACATAGATTTACCAGTTCTCTCAGTTTGTTCCCTTTATTAGATGGGTCATATTTCTCTATGCTGATATTCACTTGAAAATTATTCTGCCTTTTCAGCCTGCTGGTCAGGAGTCTTTTCCCACTCCTGGTCAGTATCCTTATCCTACTGGCTTTCCCCCAATGGGAGGAGGTGCCTACCCACCAGCACCAAGTAGTGGCTACCCTGGAGCTGGAGGCTACCCTGCCCCTGGAGGTTATCCAGCTCCTGGAGGCTATCCTGGTGCCCAAGGGTCAGGGGGCGCCCCATCCTATCCTGGAGGTAAGTTATGGGTTGTTGAATATGTGATGATTTGGGATTGCTGTAGCGCTTTTTCCTTTTATTCTTTATCCTCTTCATTCCTACCTCTTTTATATGAGGTCAGCGTAACGCTTGGTCTTTCTTAGACAGCCAAAACCTAGCTAGCCAGAAAGAGGCATGAAGTTTCTCAGGGGGCATGGAAGCAAGGAACAGTCTCAGAAATTCTGTTGTTAAAAGAATTGGAAAAAATCTCATGGTAGTAAAGGATTAATGTATTGATTAATCCATATTAATTAAACCATATTAATTAGTTAATATGGTTTGCTTGATTATTTGTAATCCTGATTAAGATACTTCAGTTAACCTGACTGTAACCTTTAGGATAGCTTTGTCCAAAAGTAAAAGAAAAAAAACATAGCATTTGTAAGTTAGCAAGGAAGATCAATGAAGTGAATTTTTTTGATTTTATTTAATTTGGAAGGAGTTTGTGAGAAATAGAATTTAGATGAAAAGGAATTATTGGTAGTGCATTATTAACACATTCTTTCTACTGTTAATAGTATATACTTTTCTAAAGTTTTCTCTTCATTCATGAAACTGTCACCATATTTATTCTTTTCTCCAGTTCCAGGGCAAGGGTTTGGAGCCCCACCAGGTGGAGCAGGCTATCCTGGCTATCCACAGCCACCTTCACAATCTTATGGTGGTGGCCCAGCACAAGTCCCACTACCTGGTAGGTGTCCACTATCCAGAGAACAACAATAGCATGATATTTTGAACTTTTCAGTTGCCATTGAGGGAACTTAGTTTATGTTTGGGGTAGTCTTCAGTAAATATTTATACTTCTGTAAATAATTTTAAATATATGGTTTCATGAAATGTATTCATTTGATTGGAAAGGTTTTCATTAGTAAATGGAGATAAGGAGCCACTTTTTGATTTAAAAAAAAAAAAAAATTGTCCCAAAGCCAAAAAGCAAAACCTACAAGAACCTCCCTGCTGGCAGAACAAGTTAAGTCTCAGCACTATGAAGCTACCCTCAGCCACTACAGCATGAGTTCAGTCCCTGGCCAGGGAGCTTCCCACAGGGCACAGCAGACCTCTCCTGCCTTGCCCGCTGCTCCCCTCAGCAGTCAGCAGTGTACTTCAGTGGATCTGCCTGTTCTGCTCCCCACTCTGTCTCTGATGAATCCTTTCACCACCCCACAACTCTGGCCTGCACCCCAGTTCTTGCATAAATGAATAAATCTTTAAAAAAATAAAAGAGCAAAACCTACAGGAACTTCTTTGACCACTCACTACAGATGAAACCCTCAAAATTATGTCTGTCATCCTTTCCAAGTGGAATCAGAATTTAATCTGGTTCAAATTTTAAAAATATATATTATTTGTTAGTTTATATAGGGCATAGAATATTTTTAAAAGTTCTTGTAACTGAAGTTAGTTTTCGATTCACTAACTTGTAATATTAAAAAAAATCCTAGTATAAAGACAAAAAACCAACATTACCCTACTGAATAATGTAGGGTGCATCTTTTCATATGTTTCCCTATTCATAATAATCAATGCTGTTTTGAAAAAATAAATCATGTAAGACCTGATTGGTGTGTGTGTGTGTATTTTTTAACATATAGGTGGCTTTCCTGGAGGACAGATGCCTTCTCAGTACCCTGGAGGACAAGCTCCTTACTCCAGTCAGGTAATTTTGTTCCTACCTTTTAAATTTAGCCTGGGTGACTGGTTAATTGGAGAAGACCCCACAGATTTGCTGACATTAGAGGTTTCCATGAAGCAGAGGAGATGGTCTATAGTAGTCACATAAGGCTTTAATCTTTGCTTCTAATGAACTCCATGCTCTTTTGGACATCTGCTTTACTAGTGTCCTAATAACTTTGATAAGCCAAGCATAACTCTGATAGGACAAGAGTCTCTTCTTCCTGGTGATGATATTTCTAACTTTTTCATAGATTCTCATGGGCTCTTAGCCTGGTTTTAGTTCTTTCTCCTCTTCCCTTCATAGCAGTTACACCTAAACTTGGGGGGCTGGATAATTGTTATTTCTGCAGTGTTTCATTGCTGTGTGGTTTTGTTTGCATTTTTACTTCCATAACTTTCCACTCTTTTTTCAGACTGATACAGAATCTTTTTCCTCCTATCCTGTTTTCTCTCCTGTTTCTTTGGATTATAACAGTGAAGTGAGTAAAATTTTCTAATGTTCACTAATCACGCGATTCCCTCTATGTACCTTCATTTGTTTCTGGTTTCTTGTGTATTTGTCTTTTACTACTTCCTTGACAACTCAACAATATCTGTTTTATGTCCCTTTTATTCTTGGCTGGACATTAAACATGGTAGCCAGTTAATGTCTACTGAAATGATTTCTTTCATGTATCAAATCTTTGCCCCATCTCTGTATGGCTCATTTTAATATTGGTTTATTCTTTAATTGTCTTGTTAATTATCTTTTATATCCTCTGCAAGTTTCTAGCAGCAGAAGCAATATACTTTTATTTTGATTTTCTTATTTATTTTTATACTGTCTCTTCATTAGAAGCATTTTCAAACCTTTTTTAAGATTGTATGAGAGAGGGATTACAATACTGGAAGAGAAACACTTTAGACATTTTCTGGATAACTGTGCTAATTTGAGGAATTTGAGCTTCAGCGAGATTAAGAAACTTGGTCAGGTCCCATAACTAGTGAAAGGCAAAGCTGAAACTAGATCCTAGGTCTCTGACTCCCAGACCAGTGGCCTCTGTGTTACATAGTGCGCCTTTGCTGGTATAGTAGTGATAATCCTACAAAGCCCATGATAAATTGTTTTCAGTCCTTTTTAACTGTATAAATAAAAACTTATATACTGTTTATCTGTGGCTGTTTTAATAACACTGGTCAACAAATTTTTACAAAAGTCATGTTACTGAAATAAAATTAGTCATTTCCTATCAATTTGTATGTGCTCAATATGAATATGACAGTCAAATTCTAATTTTGGTTCTAGTTTTTTTGGTAATCTGCAATAAATTGATGTTTACATCACGAAATGCATGCCAGTAGTAATAGGCCTACGGTTAATAACTGTAAAACATCAAGTCATAGATTACATCTTAGATTTCTTTGCTTGTCTCTTACACAGAGCTGTTCAGGAATAGAATAGATGGAAGATGGTTTCCATTGTGGAAAAGCATAGCCTTAAGACTCAGTTTCGAAGAGTTTAGAAATAGTCTTCACTCTTGTGGGTCATGAGTGATTTCTAGGGCATTCATGAAGTCCTCAATATCAAAACAATACCAGAGTACTTTCCTTTCTGAAGAAAGGCTCCAACTGCTGATGGCGCTTTCGATATAAAGTAATTGTGACATCTTCTTCTAGAAGATTCCATAGTTGGAGTCTTGATTCTAGCAATTCTGCCTTGTTCTTGGATAAGTCCAAATCACGATGCAGGTCATTGAGTTCTTCCTGAGTTAGTCTGTGTGGGGTTGATGATGCACCATAGTGAAAATCTGGATCACTGCATGCTGATGGAACAGAAGAACAGGTTGGCTGGCCCTTGTCCTCATCAGATGAATCAAGAGAATATTCTGTTGGAGGTTCTGGAATAAGAAGTCCCTTACCATGTAGAACTGGTCTCCATGCAGATGGAATGTTTGGGTAGACTATTCTTAACTTCTTTTGCTTCGTTATTCTGCCGGAAAGAGGAGGAACCAAGCAGAAGTAACAATCTTTTATGTGTTTGCTTGGCTCTCTCCACACCATGGGGACTGCAAATAGCATGGATGGTCTTTTGCCATTTAACCACTGTGAAAGCTGTGTTGTCCATGTGGCACAGCATATATGCGGGGCCCAAGGCTTGTCTTGGTCACCAACCTTGCATCTGAAGTAAAGATGATAAGCCTTCTTCACTTGAGAAGTGATACTTTTCTTCTGGTTGGCAAATGTCACTTCCCCACAAGTAGAGCAGAAATTGTCCACACTATTAACATACTTTTGAGGCATGACTGTTCTGTATTGTGCCTAAATGGATAAAATAATAACAGTTCTATGGAATAGTAGCTTAAACTGTCTTGCACAAAGTCTGAAATATTTTCAGTGCCCAGCCTTTCCGACAGGGCCTTCTATAGTGCACTGCTGATGTCATCTCACTTCAGCAGCCACCTAGCAGTAGTATTGCATTGCATCAGAAAATGATGCCATCAACTCTGAATGATGTGTGCATGATGGTATTATGCAGTGCGATGCAATATTACATCATTCTAGGCTGATTTAGGATGTCGTTGGAGTTCTACTAGATAAATTTACACGGTGAAACATATAAAATGAATTATATGAAATATCTTCAAAACGAGAGCTAATAAAAAAATTTCAGGGTTATATTCCTTTTCAGCACACCAAGATACTACAGGGAGGGCCTTTTAAAGTCAGTAACGATCTCACTGTTGACCAGTGTAATTTGTTGTGATAACTTTTAATTTAATTAAACATGTAATTTTAGAGGCATCATTTTATGACTGAATATAAAATACTTCTAAACATTGAATACTAAAGATAAATACTAAAGATAAAACAATGCAAAAAACTTATTTCATGTAACAGTTACCACCTTAAGATAGAACTAAAATCAGCAGGAGGAATTTAATATAGTGTTAGATTTTAGAAGAGCTTTCAGATGGAAGTGGAATAGGCTCCACCTTGTGAGGGGGAAGCTCTGTCACTGAAAGTCTCTCGTAGAGCTTGGTTGATGCATGTGCATTTGTGCCTGTAGGAAGATGTCGAGGAAATTTGTGTCTTGAGTTTGCAGTTTGGCCAATGACTCCTAATTGACCTGACTCTAATAATTCTATGGCATGTCCTTTTTTTTTTTTAAGATTTATTTATGTAAGCAAGCTGGGGCACTGACCAGAGGTGTGGGTGGTAAGAGGATTTACCAGAGACAGAGTGGGGAGCAGAACATGCAGATGTACTGAAATACACTGCTGAGGGGAGCAACGAGCAAGGCAGGAGAGGTCTGCTCCACCATGTGTGAATCTCTCTGGCTGGGTATCGAACGCGTACTGCAATGGCTGCGGATAGCTTCACAGTGCTGTGCTTAACTTGCTCTGCCACCAGGGAGGCCTTCTATGGCATTTTCTAACCAGAAAGGTTGCGATCAAGTGGGTGTTAAGTGATGGAACTTTGGGTAGAAGATAGTGTGGGCTTTCCTGTGCTGAGCAATTTCTCCTAGTTAAAATATTTGACCTCAAGAGCATAGACCCTGATTTTTTAAAATTTATTTAATGCCTGGAGAATAATAGTGTTCGTGATGAATAATCACATCAAACTTAGACTTTCTACCAAAAAATATAACAAAACCACTTTTCCCTACAGATGGAGAAGGAAAGAGGATGACAGAAAATGAGAATCATTAAACAGTTTATGAAGAGGGTTAATTCCTGATACTTGTCTGTGCTACTTAGGACTATCAAAGGAAACTTTCTTAGTTTCTTGATAGTTAAGGCTCAGAAAATGTCAACACATTCAGAAATGTTTAATGCAAGTAGAATAATTTTAGTTTTCTCTTAAAACCAACGTGTAAATATTTCTTCTTAGGTTTCTATTAATATTTCTACCTTAGAATCTAGTGAAGGATGGTTAAGGTTTATTGGTAGAAGAAAATATAAGAGTATAGGTGAATGAAAGGAATTATTGACTATAAAAATACTGCTGAAAGAAGGTCTTGTCCTCTTTTCCCCATTTACTTTGTCCCTACAAATGTTGGCATATTGCTGTATTCACATTTATAATTCTAGATACAGTTCCAGTTGCCGAAAAAGCAATTGAATCATGTAGTATTTTGAAATGATGTTGATTGCATGTTTAAATGATATTTTAGACATGGTTTAGGTTAAAATTTTAATCTAAAAATTAAATTTTTACATGATTCACTGCCATTTGTGACATGAGTGGACCTTGAGGGAATTATACTAACTGGAAATAAGTCAGGAAGAAAAAGATAGTTACTATATAATTTCATCCATATGGAATATAAAGAAGCAAAGCAAATAAATAAAAAAAACCAAATCCTCAGATTCTGACAACAGAACAGTGGTTACTAGAGGGGAAGAGAGTAGGGGTGGAACACCTGGGGGTATTCATTGGTTCGTGGTGGATGGTGACTAGACATTTTGGTATTGGGTGTGGTGTGATATATACAGTTGCTGAGGTGAAAACTGTACACCTGAAACCTATACAATATTGCAAACCAATGTTGCCTCAAAATATGTATGTTAGAAATAATAGGTATATAAAATAGGTGATGTAAATATGTATGTCAAACATTAAAAAGAAAAAATTTTTAAATTAAATTTTTAAAATATTGTGAGATATCATCTTGCTTCATTCCATTCCTCTTAAGTCCTGCTTTGAATATTTTAAGAACGTGATTAAGTTGTTTCATAGCTTTGTGTTTCTTAATTTAACTTATAATTTTGAAATAATTTTTTTAAAGTTGCAAAAATTGTACCAAAAATTCCTGTACACCATTTGTTCATATTCTCTAAATGTTAACTTCTTACATAAACAGAATGCACACAAAGGTGAAAGTCAGGAAATAACACTGATATAATACTATTACCTAACCTTAATTCCTTATTTAGACTTATCCATTGTCTCTGTAATGTACTTTTCTGTTTCAGGATCAAATCAAATGAAACATCTTTATTGTCATAGCTCTTAAGTCTCTCTTAATATGAAACAGTTCCTCAGTTTTTATTACTCATGACCTTGACAGTTTTGAAGAGTACTGCCAGTTATTTTGTAGTATTTTTCTTAATTAGGGTTTATCTGGTACTCCCCATGATTACATTTAGTTTGTGCTGTTTTGGTAGGAATACCAGTGAAATGATGTGTTCCCAGTTAGAAGAGGCACCTGTTGTTGATTTATTCCATTACCCGTGATAATTGGTTTTGATCATTTGTTTAAAATGTTGTCTGTCATGTTTTCTGCTGTAATGTTACAAACCATGCAAATATCTTGGTTCTGATTATACTTCTATACACTGATTATACTTCTATATACTTCTATATACTTCTTCCCATCTATTTGATGATTCTTATTTTTTTAAAAGATATATTTATGCATACAAGCTGGGGTACAGGCCAGAGGCTTGCGGCGAGAAGGTTCACCAGAGACAGGATGGGGAGCAGAACAGGCAGATTGACAGATATACAGTGCTGAGAGGAGCAGCGGGTGAGGCAGGAGAGGGCTGCCGCGCCATGTGGGAATCTCCCCGGCTGGGCATCGAACTCGTGTTCCCGCTGCTGGCAGCTCCACAGCGCAGGGCTTAACCACTGCGCCACTAGGGAGGCCCTGATGATTCTTATTTAAAATATTTATTGCTGTGATAGTAGCCTTATGGCATTTTTTAAATTTCATTTCATTGTACTTTAAAATATAGTTCCTGTTTTGCTTTCTGGTTCAAATCTTTATGAAATAAATGAAGAGTGTTGTACTTCCTAGATTATCTAATTATAAACTTCATTTTGTACTTTTCTTATTATAAAATAATATTTCATGTCTAATAATCAGGGCTCATAGAGAAATAAAGAGATATTATCAAAATTATATTGTTTAATCAAAAATTTTGGGCAACTCATGTACTACTTCACTAAAGGCATTATAATACTCTTCTAACTTTAAATCAAACAAAGCTTTTCCTCTCACACTCTCCAGAAATCATCTCTTTTTTACCCCTTCTATTCTACCAAGGAGGAAATGAAGGTAGAGGAAGATTGTGACTAATTTTAGAAGCTTGACTTTCTTGTCTTCTGGAAGTTTGATATATGGCTGTTTACTGGCTGAAGAGAGAGAGGTCTTTCCTGTCTGTTCTAGAATATGCCCCAATAATAAAATCCTTGTGTTAAAGCCTAAACACTGGCCTCCTTGTTTAAGAGTAATGACTGGAGTAGTCTTAAATTGTCAGCTTTCAGCAGAGAATCCTGACTTGTATTTTCTTTTTTTTTTTTACTTATATATATTTTATTAAATAAGTTAATTAAACATTTTCTCTCATTTTTCCCAGTTTTATTGAAATATATGACATATACATTGTGTTAGTTTTAGATGTACAACATGAAGATTTGATATCTGTGTACGTTGCAAAATGATTACCACAATAACTGACTTAATTTTATGCCTCTTGTTCTCAGCCTGCTGCAGTGACCCAGGGAACTCAAGGAACAATCAGGCCTGCTGCCAACTTCGATGCCATGAGAGATGCAGAAATTCTTCGTAAAGCAATGAAGGGCTTTGGTAAGGAAAACAGGTTCTATTATAATAAGTTCAGTGATTGAATCTAAATTAAAAATAAACATTATGTCATAATGCAAGTTTAGTGCATCTACCTCAGTTTAATCTGGCACTAAGCACCTTGCAATCATCCTCAAGGAGCATTCAGCACAGGCTTCATCCTTAATTAAACATGTGTGATTCTTCCAGGGACAGATGAGCAGGCAATTGTGGATGTGGTGGCCAACCGTTCCAATGATCAAAGGCAAAAAATTAAAGCAGCTTTTAAGACCATGTATGGCAAGGTATGTTTTTTTATACTTCTTTTCAGGGATGAGTTTGAACAGTGACCTGTAGATCCAAAATTCATGTCAAGTTGGATATTATCTTTTTATAAGTGTCAGTGGTACAAAATAGAGACAACTATACTTTAGATACTCCAAGTGTTATCTTCACTATTCTCTGAGAAGCTTTTCTAATTCTTCAGTAGTCCTTGAGCTCATAGTTATACCTTATATACTGTGTCTAGTATGTGATAGATGTTCAGTAGGAAGTAGAATATAATCACAATTATGATCAATAGCTTAGTTCTCAATCTTCTGCTCCATACAATGGCGTTCAAGGACTTATTATATATCATCTGCTTCTTCTTGGTCTTTAGCATCATCTTCCACTCCTCTTCCTCTCGTAAACATATCCTATATTATAATCACAATATATATTATAATTACAATATTGAAAACACTTTGAGAGTTAGTAAAAAAATGCTAATTATAATCACTGGGAACTTCTTGTTCCCAGTACATTATTATCTTGAATACTTCTGTCCTGTGTGCATGTTGTTCTCTTGGCTTGGTGTACCTTTTCATCTCTTTCTGCACGGCGAACAACTTCTCCAGAATTTGGTTTAACTCTGCTACTCTGAAATTTCTTGACAGAATGTAACTGCTGCTTCCACTGTGGTTCCATACCACTTTGTAAAACCTCTGCTATCACTAATTTTGCTGACTGTCCTCCAAAATTGCCTTTTGGAGTAAATCATGTCATATCTTTGAATTTATACCGCTAAGTTCACGAACAAGAAGAAATAGCTATTTAATAAATATTTGTTGAATGGGTAATCAGTGACTAAATCCAGCAAGATTCTATAACTAAAAAATACAATTGCTTCTCAGATATAAAGGAAAAATATAAAGGTTGTATTGGCTTGCCAGTTAGATAGGAATCATAAAAATTTCCTAACATCCTCTAGATTCACCTTACTCTTCTCAGAATGGGAGTACAGGTCCATCACTTGTTTCCCCCTTTGCCTGTTTTTCTCTGCCTTTCCCTCTCTGCCCAGCCCAGATCCACTTCTTTGATCTTTATGACTGGTTGAGTGAAAAAAATCTACTTTCCTTAGGGTTCAGCTTCCCACTCCTCTCAAAGTGTTTTCAATATTGTGAATTTTTTCACTTCTTATATAGTCTGTTCTATTTTGACTGCCCTAAATTTTCTCATCTGTTGCTTTAAAATTAAGACTAAATTAACGGCCTGTTTTCCTTCCACAACCACCTTTTCTGTTGACTTATATTAGTTAGTAAAAAAAATGCTATTTTTCTAGCCTGCCGTGGAGTCTTATTTGATTCCACATTCTTCTTTCTCAATTAGTCAATGAATATTTATTCAGTGCCTACCTTGCCAGGAATTGCTTTGTCCTAGCAATTTGTTATTGACTATGCCTTATTGATGTAATCTGTAGAAAGGGCACTTTAAAAATGTTTTTTTGTCTCCTTTTGTTCATTCCATTTCCTTTAACTACCACTCAAGTTCAAGCTTCATTACTTCTTGCCTAAATGTTCCAATAGTCTAAATTTGTTCTCATCTATAGCCTCTTTGTCATCAAACATCAGTGCCATTTTCTTGTTTAAAAGTTTCCAATGGGGCCTCCCTTGTGGCGCAGCGGTTAAGCGCTGCGCTGTGGAGCTCTCGGCAGCGGCAGCGTGAGTTCGATGCCCGGCCAGGGAGAATCCCACATGGTGCGGCAGACCTCTCCTGCCTCGCCTGCTGCTCCCCTCAGCAGTGTATTTCTTTTTTTTTTTTCCATTTTTTTTTATTGTTATTTGTGTCTTTTACATTTTGTATTCCCCTTGGGCAGCCCACCACCAATTCACCATGATCCATCTCCATGGTCCCCTGTATTCTCCTCTCTTGCATTTTGTGCCCTTATCCTCCCCTCCCCCCTCCCCCACCGCTGAGTGTCTCTCTCCCACCCGGCCTCCCTATAGTCCTGTTATAAGTGAAACCATTCGATATTTTTCTTTTTCTTTCTGGCTTATTTCACTGAGTATGATTCCCTCTAATTCCATCCATGT